>NSMO01000972.1:0-16993 GCA_002588565.1 Coelastrella sp. UTEX B 3026
TGGCATGGTAATCTGTTGAGGCCCATGGCGCCAGTGTGAGGCTAGAACAGTTAACAGATATGTGGCATGTGGAAGCAGTTCGTTGTGTGTAGCATACGTACCACAACGATATCATCAAGAGCGATGCCAGGTTGCTGCCAGTCAGATACGCTGCAGCTGACTCAGATACGTTGCACCTCAGGGCCTAAGGTCATGATGCTGTTGGTGCCTCAAGCGCCAACTCCCCATGAGAACACGCCGTACGGAATGTCGGCCGTTTTAAGCGCGGAAAGAGCTAGCATCAGACAGTACTGCCCACTAGTGAGGGGACTCTGCATACAGGCAAGCCAGCTTTGTTCACAAGCACGCAAAAGTTTCGCCTTTGACTCATGCTCACTTTCGATGTTCATACATTTCATGAAGTTTTACTTCTGTTATCAGCGGTCAGCAGTGGCACGCGCCTGGGAACTACGAGACATATACGGGATGCGTACTGCCATTAGTCATTAGACCCGCAGCGCTTCAATAGCCACTCAATGAACGACACAGACGCTAGGGGTCTGTAATGTAGCATACATCAGAGCAAAGAGGCCTAGTAGCAACTTCTGTTGCAAGGGCCGCACTGTCCTGAAAAACCGCAGACTTCCCAATGGTTCGACACTCTCAGGCCGCCTAAGCCCCTGACCAGTTTTTTGTTATTTAATACGACGTGTTAGAGTACCTGCGACGTGTCCTGCCATGTACTTGACGGTGACACGCTCTCCCAAAAATCCGTGCGTCTCCTGAAATTCCAGTACCCCAGAAAGTGCCAATGTTGAGGTTGCCGGAGAAGTAGTTGTCGATTCGCGTAACTGCCTAACAGCATGTTCAGTGCCGCATATTGCACTGTCCATTAGCATAAACAGCTGGCGGAGAGCGGGGCTTTCGTGTAGTGCCACACAGAAGAAGGGGCCTCCCGGCCGATCAAGCACGATTTGCAGTCACCTCAAACACCTAAGGTAACACTCTTGTGTTCAAAGGCTGGAGCGGACGGTCGACCAGCTTCACACACTTGATGCTGACCATAGCTGCAGCGCAGCTGGGCCCTCGCAACTTGCCAATTGCGACGAGTATTTGTTATGCAAATTGTGTCTGACTGGAAGGCTTTGGCTCGCCTTGGGCGCCCATCGTTCACGGCAGGTGCATGCCTCCGAGAGCTCGTACAAATTGAAGGTACTATTGTTCGGTCGTCAAACTACTGGTCAGAAATGGAAGCGGCAACTCTAGGTAAGCGGCTGGAAGTCTGCATGTGCAGCACAGGGTCATTGAGAGGGTCCCATAGGTGCACATGTGTACTGTCTGTGTTCCACAGCAACTGCCCGTGCACAGTGTGCATCCGGCGTACAGAGCACCAGCATATCTACGCCCAGGTGTGTCATACAATGTCAACACAAGTGATTGCACACACCATGTTTGCATATTGCTGTGATCATCAGGCTGTGTACTCTGGCAAATGACTGGGGCTTTCAGTTGGTCGCTCATTGGCTTTCATAGCCTGAGCAGGACCCATTAAGCTACAAAACCAAGTGCATCAGGTGCACATTTGCATAATGTGGTTTTACAGATTGATCTGGCCGTTTTCGCTGCCATTGCACCAAGAAACCTTCAGTTACCGCTGCTAGCTAGCAGACCAGCTGCATTCTTGATCATCCCTGATGTTTGCTGCAGGTGCGGTGATTCGTACCACCACAATCAGCCTAGCCATGTACATTGTCGCAATGGCGCAGCAGTCCCTGCCAGACAGGCAATTGGCATGTGACCTACTTGCCCACTTCATGGAACTGATTGAAGCGGCACTCATTGTGATCGGCCACCCCTACGACAACACGTTCAACAGCTGGATCAGCGGCCAGTTGTTCGCTGCTGAGGCGGCTGCGCCAGTTGCTGATGGCGCTCAGTTTGAATGGCAACTGAATATAGATTGCGTGCTGGACGCTCTGCTTGCAACACTAGTCTCACACGTATGACTTTTACCCAGGCCCACAGTACTTGGAAGTGTGTGACACGAACAATGAATGATGGTGAACGAGCTACTCAACTAATGACTACGTTGAGTGGGTTACATGCAGCACCTGCATTCTTTAGGTGTGGGTTGCGAACCCCCTCACCGTGAATAGCACCTTGGTGATTCTTTGGTGATAGCACAGCACAACTGAACTGACAGCACTGCATCATGTGTATTGCATACCTCTGCGTTGGAGACTCTTTGCTCCTGTGGCCAAATCAAAACTGCATGTCCTTATCATTATCAGCTTTGCCATCCTCAGTTATCTGGGTGTGCAGAGTCTGAATGTTGCGTGTCGCACTGTTTCCAGTAACACACCATGGTCCTGGCCAGCACTGCGTCAACACAATAGCCAGCTGTTGATCACATATCATCTCTCAGCCACTTTCAGCCGTCCTCTTTGTACAGATTGTTGAGGTCGAGTGGCCGGTTCAGGGACAACACTCAGCAAACTGAGTTGATTGTATAGGACTGACTTGTTTGTACCAATTGTTGTAGCAGTTGTTTATAACATGCAGTCATTTCTGCAACACATCAGGTAGTGCACCAGTAATACAGTGTCTAGTGTGGTTTGAAGCTTGTGACTCTATGGATACGTAGGAGCTGGTCAGTGGCTGTGCTCATGCTACTTGTGGTAGAAGGCATTTCAATTGCTGGAGTCCACCAACGCATACTCGTACAGCAGCAATCTGCGCTTTGTGTGCTAACTCGCCCATGTATGTGCTCAACAACCCCATGCTGCTGCGCTCGCACTGTCTTGGTTGCTTCAAGGATGTGTATGTTAAGTTGGCTTTGGGACCAGATTTGCATAAACGAGGTTTAGTCCTTGACGTGTGTAGGCATAACGCCTCTTGTGATTGTTTGGCAAGTCATCTAGCCTAGGCCGCCGCCGGCGTCTCAGCAGCCTGGCGTTTACATAGACTCACATCAAAATCACATACATGTCGCAGTCCGGTTGCACGTGTGCAGCATGGGTCTCATGATAACCTGCTTCTTGAGTTACGCATGTGGAAGTACAGTATGTTAGCCACAGAATCACCGTCGTTAGTGTTGTTACCTGATTGTGCCTACATGGCAATGGTCTTATGTGCGCAGTGTTGTATTTGTTGCCGTTGTCAAGGGTCAATACCAACATAGCTATGATACAGCAGCACTCCCTCAACCCAGCAAGCATGGTCCGCTATTGCAGGGAGCTTGGTTCGCTAGCACAGGCCCCTAGGGGTCCAATGCTAGCACATGCAACACACAGCAGCAGCCCAATATCATCATGCTGGTACATGACACCAGCCTGCTTGTTCCTTTGGCACATGGATCCGATCTTACTCAGCAATTCCTCAGCCCTGAGTCTATTCTGTCAGTTCTCTAGTTGCCTTTCCTTGTGGCAACCTCGGGGTTCAACCGTCGAATGGCATGCCCAGCTTGAAATGTGCAGCCCTCTCATACCTTGTAAGGGCCGGCAGCTGCAGGGAGTGGGCTCACTTCGTGGCGGCCTTCAGCATGTCTCATTCCTCGAGAGCCCTAATCTATTCAGAACACAGAACGGCTCGAAGTCCCTTCTAATCAGGATCCGGCTGGCATGGCCATGGGCACCTATCCAAGGCGGGCCACCGAGTAGGTCGCCCAGTTTGGCATGTCCGATCCCTGTAGTTCATGATGCGGCCTTACATGGCTCGGACCCAGGGTAGTGCCGCCATATCCTACTAAGATGGGCCAACACTGTTACGAGACGGCTTCTGCAGCGGCGGTCAGCACGCCAACGCTACGGTCCGTCACCGTGAAGGCGGGAAACGCGCCCAAAGGAGCGGGCAAACCCAAGAACAGGGGTTGTCCAATCATAATTTCAAATCCGTGCAACGTATCTTTTTTACATTTGCCAGACGGTGCCAGCTGCAGCAGTCAGACGAACAGCGGCGGGCCACGCCTGTAACCGCGCAGACGTGCCAACAAGGCCCCATGCGTTGAGTGATACACTGTATTCAAGGACGGTCCGGACTGACTCTGGTCATTGGCTCACAGGTCATTGCAAGGACCCGCCAACTGAGCTCGAGGCGGCTATCCGCATAGAATTTTTTAGGCCAGTTCCTCGTGTGGAGTCTCCGAGCATCAATGGATGTTTGGGTTCCAGCACACCCCGGCGTGTTTCAAGTCACATCGCGCAGACTCGGGATATCCCTGTGTCGTTGCGGTGAAGCACTTGCACCAGGTGACCAAGCAATGGAGGGGCCACACAGATGGGAAAAAAATGCAACCACAACGTTGGTGTTGTCGGGCCCAGAGTAAAGAGTGCTGGCTCAGGTCACAGCTGTCGTCCAGGTAGTCTAGGACGTGACCAGGGTACATCAGAACTCTGATGCCCAATTTGAATTACAGCACTTGTGTCAGCCTGACACATACTATGTAGTACATGAGATTGCCAGCCTGCACCCAGCTCTCGGCAAAACAGGTAGTGTAACGATCGATCCCAACAGGGCTTGCCCTGGGAGGTGCTTGTGCAGATACACAACCCCAAATGCTTGGGATGTTATTGATAGGCCAATATAACCATCATGGTCTCTCTTGTATGCATGGAGTCTTGAACTACTTGGCATCCACCTGACCCCTGCCAGCTGTATGATGCCACAGCAAACTATGGAACTGACACTCATGACTAAGGGAATTGCTAAATCAGACCGGACCCAGGTGCCAATGGAGCAAGCAGGTGCTGCCGACCACCAGCTTCTAGTTGGTATGAATTGGCTACGCCGAGTGCTATCACTAATCTCCTGCGCCAGCGAACCAAGCTCGCTGCACTAGCGGACCCCGCTTTCTGGTTGAGGGACACGGCAAGTTATGTCTGCACAGGCCAAGGTCTAAACCTTGTCTATGTCAACTTGGTCCGAAAGTCAACATCACATACACATCCTTGGTTCAATCAAGACAGTGTGAACCCAGCAGCATGGGATGGTTGAGCACGTACATGGGCCAGTCAGCACACAAAGCACAGATTGCTGCTGTACAAGTCTGCATTGGTGGACTCCACCCACTGAAATGCTTTCTACTAGTATGAGCACAGCCACCGAGCAGCTCCTAAAACTCATTCCAATTTATATCTGAAACATGGCATGCTTTAACGCACATGAGGTTGACACTATAGTACTAGTGCGGTACCGGATCTGTTGCAGATTGACTCAGTCAATCTGCAACAGATTGTGGTTGATTCAATAGTTGAACTACAATCTGCCAGATTGTAGTTTATCTGCAGTGCAGATTGACTGCATGGCATGGCATGCCATGCAGTCAATCTGCAACAGATTGTAGTTTAATCAACCACAATTTTTGGTACTAAGAAGTAAGTCCTGTACAATCAACTCTATTTGTTGAATTTGTTCCATAACTGACCACTTGCCGAGTGAGGTGATCTCACAGTCTGTACAAAGGAACCACTGCCTGTTGGCATATATGGACGCAGCAAAAGGCACAACAAAACGCCGAAGCTGCTGGGGGCTGATATGCGATAGAAAGCTGGCTATCGGTTCACTCCTGGACAGGACCATGGTATTCGCTGGAAACAGTGCGACAAGCAACACTTAAAGTCTGCACAACCAGATAACCAGTGAGGATGCCAAAGCTGATACTGACAAGGACCATGCAGTGTCAACTCTGCCAGAAAAGCTGCAAAATCAAGCCACAGAGCTTGCTATACACACGATGCAGTGCTGTCATTTCAGTTGTTCTGAGCAATCACCCAGTAATCACCGCGGGAGGGTGTTATTCATGGTAGGAGGTGTGAAGGTCTCAAGGAGGTTGAGCAGTCATCGTCACCCACACCTGATGCATGCAGGTGCTTCATGAAACCCATCCAACGTAGATTTTTATGCGAAGTGCTCGTTCACCAATCATTCATCATTCTTGTCACACCCTGTTCAGTACTGTTGGCCCAGGGAGTGAGTCACAGATGTGAGACCAGTGTTGCCAGCAGAGCGTCCAGCACGCCTTCTATATTCTGCTGCCACTCGTACTCAAGGTCCTCAGCAGCAAACAACTGGCCACTGATCCAGCTGTTGAATGTGTTGTCGTAGGGGTGGCCGATCACAATGAGTGCCGCTTCAATCAGTTCCATGAAGTGAGCAAGCAGCTCACATGCCGTCTGTTTGTCTGGCAGGTACTGCTGCGCCGTTGCAACGATGTACATGGCTAGGATGATTGTGGTGGTACGTATTGCTGCACCTGCAATAAGTTTCAGGTCAGGAATGCTCTCAAGCATGCAGATGGTCTGCTAGCTAGCAGCGGTGGCTGCAGGTTTCCCTGGTGCAATGGCAGCTCATGTGTCCATATGATTGCATGCACAGAACAACCTTGCTGATGCACTGATGCACTTGCTTTGGTCGTGAAATGCGTTCTGCTCAAGCAAAGGCCAACAAGTAAGCAGTCACAGGCTCCAGTCATTTACATTTGCCAGACTCTGTGTACACTACAAGTAATACACAGCATGATGACCAAAGCCATGCGCAAACATCGTGTGTTCAATGACTTGGGTTGACATTCCTCAACACATCTGGGCGTAATAACAGTTGTCCTGTGTACGCCCAATTGTCATACACTGTGCACGTGCAGTTGCTGTGGATCACATGCAGCAGACATGTGTCCCTGGGCAGAGGCCTATGGGACCCTCTCAGATTATGATCCTGTGCTGCACATGCAGACTTATAGACTCACTTATCTGGGGTGCTGCATCCATTTTTGGCCAGTGGTTTCACGACAAGCAACAATACCTTTCAACATGTACGAGCTCTTGGAGGCGTGCACCTGCGGTGAACGATGGGCACCCCCAAGCGAGTCAAGACCCTCCTGTCGGACACAAACCGCATCACAAGTACTCGTTGCAATTGACGGGCTGAGAGGGCCCAGCTGCGCTGCAGCGCTGGTCAGCATCAAGTCTTCATGGCCAGTCGTGGCTGGTAGACCGAATTCCCTGATAGTCTTACCTATAGGTATTTGACACTGCCACACGTGATTGATCGGTCGCGGGGCACCTTCTTCTGTATGGCACTACACAAAGTGGCGTTCTCCTTCAGCTGTTATGCTCTAGACAGTGCGATATGCGGCACTGAACAAGTAATCAGGAGGTAACGCGACCAAGACAGCTGCTTCTCCGGAAACTTTAAGAATGACACTGTCGGGGCGTGTTGGAAGAGAGGCGCGGATTTTTGGTCACCGTCAACTCACATCGAAAGACAAGGTGCAGGTGATGTAAAGCATTTACATACGAACTAAGGTCTGGTCAGAGACCTAGGCGGCCTGGGAATGACGATTTTCAGGGATGTCTGCGGTTTTTGCGTGTTGGAAGAGAGGCGCGGATTTTTGGTCACCGTCAACTTACATCGAAAGACAAGAGCAGGTGATGTAAAGCATTTTCATACGAACTAAGGTCTGGTAAGAGACCTAGGCGGCCTGGGAATGACGATTTTCAGGGAGTCTGCGGTTTTTCAGGACAGTGCGGCCCTCGTAAGTGATTTTGTCAATAAGGCCTGAAGTATGCTCGACCGCAAACCTGTAGTGTCTGTGTCGTATATTGAGAGATTTATGAAGCGCTGCGAGTCTAATGGCGATATGCATCGGTATAATTCAGGCCCACCAATTGCTTTCATGCTTGTAAGCTATAAAGCTGGGAACGATCGCAAGTACTGCGACGTGAGCTTGCTGCAACCGTCATAAGTTGCCACTGTTAGCACGGAGCACCCCTTGCCAATACTGAAGTTCTATGCGCTGCAGTTGCAGCAATGGTTACAATCTGTAGCGTTCCAAGGACTGAATTCAAAAACCCACGTCACAAGATGCAATGTTCAAAGAAATTGTCAGGCAGTGTACTGAGCACCAGTGCTTACAACAGTATCACATTGTCCTACTGTAGGCCCAAACCGATACGGTCCAAACCACACTCTTACGACTGCTATTCCAAATGATGAGCGCAGAATGTGAACACGCACTATTGCATGAATCTTGTAGCACAGTGCTGAGCATGCACACAGCAATGTAGCGTCGGTGCCAAACACGACCACACCTGGCCAAATGTATACGGTACCCCTGCCAGGACACTCAGGCGCACACTATGCATCATGACAGGTATACGGACAATTCACTTCAAACACCGGCATTAGCAATGACCACACCAGAACATCACATGATTCCCGTATGCATACTCGACCTGACAAGATGCACCATGCATATGTTGCGTGTTTCATGTAGTAAGGGCAGTGGTGTGTCCAGTTTCCAGTACTTACTGCATAAAGCCCGCAGGTGCGTAATATGACGCCTTGCTACCAATCAGCAACTATAGTATCCCACTTGCAGGTCACACTATCTCATGTGTTGGAGCTCACTCCTGAATGGAACCGGTTTGTGTTCTTCAATCTGTGAGCACACACAAAGAACCAGTGGAACGTCCAGCCAGCACTTCAAGGTGGTGTGCTAAGCTGACTCTTTTGTAAGAGTGCGAAAGAAGAGCAGACAGTATGCACAGCGTGCATCCTCCAAAATGGTGCATGCTAAGCAGTATTCAGACATCGCCGCCCTTGTAGAAATGTTCTTGTGGGTACCTTCAATTTGAAAGCCGCATCCTCACCTGTTTGGCGTTATAGGATCCCTCCAATGCAGTCCATGGCTTGACGCTGAACAACCACTTTTGCTGTCTCGCTAAGTGGTCAATGAGAATATTGACAGTGCGATGTGCTGGGACCAAGCCAGCAACTGCTGCTGCTATGCTTTCCATTGGCTTCTGCCCAACTGGTGGTTGCAGACCTTTGATCTGGCCTTGCACGTCCAAGCAGCACGCTGTGAAGCCTGCTAAGAGTGCTGCTTTGATCCCTTTGACCTTATCTTCGAAACTTGCGAATGTCAAGATAAATGCCCAGGCTGGGTTGGCATAGGTTGTTGAGACATCAAGGTGGTCGCCGTAAGTGAATTCTGGTGCCCAAAGCTGAATTTCGCGAAGCACCCTCGTAACTTCATCTATGTTTGCATATATGTTTGCACCGCTGTTTTGCAAACACGCAACCACCGTATGATGTGAGAGACTAACCGCATACGCACATGCCGTGTTTAACTGTTGCTTTTCTGGCGCATCCCGTAGCAACCTGGTAACATGTTCAAGGTCACCCATGAACGCAGCCCTCTCAAGGTCCTCTGCAAGCAGTCACACCAGATGCTTTAGTCTGGCACCAATGTCAGAGACACTTGACAATGTCACAGATATTAACTGACAATAACCCCACTGGGATAACAAGCATTGTGTGTTAAAAAGACAATCATGCTGAGTCACGCCCAGTGCTGTGATGCTCTGTCAGCAATTGCCCTGCAACACATCCTTTATGAATTCTTTGGCAGACTCTTCAGTTTGATGGCCCACACCATGGCCTTTTACCTTGGGGGCCAAGGACTAAGGCCAGCTCTGGCAAATCGTAGGCCTTCAGCCCAATCCAGCCTTCAGGCAATGCTGTCAGCGCATCAAAAGGTAGCTCCTGCTTCCCCACAGTGGCGGTGCCAGACGGTCTGACTGCAGCCATTGTGCGTTGGACTACAGAGACCGCGCCTCTGATTGCAGCGATCGTGCATCTGACTGCAGCGCTGGTAATCGCTGCTTCTGATGCCACAGCAATGCTGCTGTTGCCGTCGTCCAGCTGCTGCTGCTGCTGCTGTTTGAGTGCTGCTGTTAGTTTAGGGTGCTTTCTGAACCATCTCAACAGCAACTGCAAATTGAAATGACGATCATGCAGTTATGTTCGTTGAGTTATGGGTGCCAAGTTCCTTAGCCGTAAAAGCAGCAACACCAAACAGTGTCCTGGCGGTGAAGTTCCTCAGACATGAGGGAACGGTTGCCTCAACACACACAATATCCTCTAACTTACGCTGGTGCTCTATGAAAAATGCTATGCAGAGTTCATTCATATCTTACTCATCCCTACAAGCGCATGTTGCTGTAGCTGGTCTCCCCCAAGCACTGCCAGCAAGCCTATAGGATATCAAGCTGAACCAGCACCTGCCAATTCAATTATTAAAATTGCACGAGAAAAACTACTGGTGCTATGTGATGATGGTATATAACAATACACTGTAAAAATGATATCGTTGATGTATGCTTGAGGTGCAAGGGACGGCAGTGCAGTCGCTGAGAATAGATTCTGCAAGAAACCTTCCCAGAACATTTTTGCAAAGTTGAAACAAGTGTTAGCGCTTGAACTCAAAGGGTTTCTGAATGACATTTCGAGGGGCACGGGGCACGTGCTCTTCCGATTCATTACATGCTCACCTCATATGCGTCAGAGTTAGCCATGCTGTTGCACATCTCAAGCAGTTCCAGCCACTGCTTGGAATAAAGTGAGCAATAGGTTGCCTCTGCCTTCTCCAGCAGGCTGAACAACCAGGACATCAGGTCCAGCCGCTTACGTGCAGCAAATCTAGAGATTACTTGGCAAGCGTGCATGCCCCTGTAAGCCCCAGCAATAGCTTGCTGTGCTGCAGCAGGTGCTGCAGTGGATGCTGCAGCTGGTGCTGCAGTGTTTGCTGCAGCTGCGGTGGGAGGTAACAGCTGCAATATCTTCTCATGTGGCATGAGCAGCACCACATACAGCTGGCTGATTAACTTTGGCTCCATATGGCATCTGCACAGAGACGATGAAAGACATACAACAGAACTGATCCAATGTTGTTGGTGGTAGAAGCTCATTTGTACAGGACTTTGCACCAAACAGCCATGCATAAAGGCAGAAGACAAAGCACAACTCCTGTCATGTCGTGCCCGGCGTTCTGCCTAGAAAGCAGAAAAAAGTTGAAGGCCTTTATGGCATTACCAAACACTACAGCATCCTGAATTATCACGCATAAGCCTGCAAGTATCCCAGGCAACTCTTGCAGTCTGCCATGAAGTACCGTACTTCATAAGAATTTGGAATTATTAGAGGCGGATGGTACTGTACAGCTATCTTCATGGCGGCAGAAGGTGTCCAGGGTCAACTTACTCTGAATGAAGTGCAGCAGCTTGTTCTTCAGGTATGTCCAGCACCAGCAAGTGATGGGTATTGCTCACATAATAGCATTGTGTTGTGATTGAGATCTCCAGTAACCCTTCCTTTTGCATCAGTTTCGGCGGGATTTGCAGTTGCAGCATCTCTTGCCGCAGCTGCTTGTATCCCAGATGCTTCTCATAGTATGCCAGATTCTGCATGTAATTGCCAGACTTGATGACTGGCTTGCCACCCCAAAGTTTCCCCTCTGCCATCACACTTGTGCTGCATGCTTTTCCAGGTTGGGCCTGGCACAGTACATAGCGGCTCATGCTGTTGAAATGGGGCAGCCTATTTACATCACGTGGCCGTAGCACCACTGCCAATTTCGTTGCTGGCACCAGGCCAATGGTGAAGCCACCATGCTGAAATGCCCCCACTGAGCCCACTGACGTCAGCATCTGTTCCATGACTCGAACTTGCTGTTGGAACAGGGACTGACTCAATGTCCTGGCAGTTGTGGCAAATGTTCTGAACAACAAAGCACAACCAGCCATGCTGGAACTGTCGGTTGGAATCACCAATCGCTGTCCAGGGACCAAATGTTGCTCCTTCTCCTGTGCTGCATTTGCAGCCTGCAGGGCCTGCCCATCATCTACCTCGCCAGCAATCAGTGCAGTTTGGGTGTCCAGCAAGATGTCACTGTCGTCAACAAAGCTTCGATATAGTTCTTGAAGCCAATCCTGTACCCAACATGCAGCCGCAGTTGAGTCATTGAGATCATCATGCAGGGCTTCCCTGTACACTAAATGTGTAGCAATGTATAGTAGCTTGTATGCTAGCAAACACAACTGCTGCAGGAGGAACGCTAGCGATATGGTTGGAGGTGACAACTCAATAAACATAAAGACTCAGATGCATATACCAACCACCTAATGTCACGCCGCTGAGCAACGGTGGTTGCTTCAACTGGCACTGCTACACATGGTATGCATCATGGTCAGGAACATGTGCTCGCAGGATGGCTGGCAGCAAGTCCGCTTAGGCCAATGATTGCGTGCTGGACTTCTTTACCGATGTGTGAGATTGCGACTCGCTCGCAGCTCCCCGGCAGTGCCGGAAGCATCAATCCGGCTGCCGCGTGCGCACGGGAGCTGCGCGGATATTTCCGGCGCTCGCTGCGATCGTGGATGCCAGTGGGTGCGCTTCAGCGCGCTTCCGGCGCCTCCCCTCGCTACACCTTCGGGACCCCAATCCGTTCGACCTATTGGAAAGGATATCGGCTTCTGCATTGACGTCAATGACTCGACTCATTGAGCAGTAACAACCAAAGAGTCTGACCGCTGATATCACACTGATAACACATCTGTATATCGATTCATTTGCATCGCCTAGGTTGCCACGAGAGTTGATAGGCAGAGCTGTTCACTACACAATCTCACCTCATCCAGGCCTGTAGAGCCATGAGCCAGCCAATCAGGCAACATCACTTCGTCGCTTTCGACAGATGATAGTCGTGTGTTGCCATCCAATGCTGTAGCCTCTTCATGCGGCTGATGGTTTCCAGAGCTGCCTGCCTGGTGATCATCTGCCAGGATGGCTGAGTCATGTGGGTGAATGCCCTCGCCACCAGTGTTAGGCTGCAAGCAATCACAAGGTTGCAATCATGTAAGGGTAGGAGTGTACAAGTGCCAGTGTCTGTTGTTGTGTTCAGATTTGGCACCTGCTACTTCAGTACCTAGAATTTCTGCTGCACTAGTGTGCCAGGCACTAGCGTGATGCAGGTGAACATGGGGGGCCGATATGTGAGCAGATTTGCGTGCAACTTGCTGAGGTTCAACAAGACAACTACGTGCTTTGCTTCAGTCGTTCAAGATGTCATATGGCTGTGCGCACCTGTATGTCTGACTCTAACTTATCAACCCAAGATGCCAATTCCTGTTCGGATGGGCTGATGCAGCCTGGGGTTGCCTGACCCATGATTTGCCGCTGTGACCCAAGCTGGCCCTGTCCCAGGCCAGTTGCAGGTTGGTAGTTGCTGTTGGTGCTGGGGGCAGTGCTCAGTGAAATGGCTGTGGAGTTGCCACCCTGCTGCAGTTGTTCTAGGGCACTCGCTGTATCCTGCCATCTTGTCTTCTTGAAAGCTGGGCGCAGATCATCCGATGAGTCATGTCCACCAGACTTGTGTTCGGTAACAAGGCCTTGGACTATACCTCCTGACACTGGGTCCTTGGTTGCTGGCCCTTCTGCAGCTGCTGGTGTTGACCATAGCTTTTCTGCTGTGACACGGCTTGCAGCCGCTTGGAAATTAGTTGCTTTGGTTCCATCGCCAGCAACTCCAGAAGCCACTCCTGAAGCCACAGATGATGGACACAGGTGGTAGATAAACACATGTGTACAGGGTGTTGCATGCAAACACGAAGTAGCCGGTGTAACCTGAGCCACCTGAGCGCACCTGTGCTGATAGGCACCATAGAACTTGAGGTTGATAATGTGCTGGATGCTGCATGCTGTCTGTTGCGTCGACAGGCTGATGCTGCAACTGACTTAAGGTCAGTGCCCAACCACTCATCAAGCTGCTGCAGTTGCCGTTCAGCACTCTCTTCCTGCACCTCCCAGCATCGCTCTCGATACCGCGGCACTGTCTCATCCTGAAGCTGCAGCGGTCGCTCTTCAACAAGCTGCTGCAGCTGCAAGGACCGCTCCTCAAACTGCAGAGCAGTCATTCGCTGCTGCAGCAACAGCTTTAGCTCACTGAGCAGAAGCTGCTGCAGCAAGTGCTTCTGTGCTTGAGTGGATACATCTAGATCAGCTGGCGGCTGGCTACCATCGTTCTGAAGACTAGCAGCTAGCTTGTTTTTCAGATTCTTGTCGCTCCTGAGTTGCTTGTCAGATTTAGTGCTATTCAAATTCTTCCGGTACCGCTTTAGGCCGCTATCGTACTTGCTTTTTGCGTCAGGGCCCTGGATTATGAGCTCCAGCACCTCATCATAGGCTCTGTGTGGTTCATCCATGTAGGCAGATACTCGCGCCAGGTACACAGCTGTCAGCACGAACCCCATGCCTTTGAGGTGATGTGCTGTGACTGGGCTGCCCTGGTTGTCTACTGGGCTGAAGGACTGCGGCTGGCTTGCTGTGGATGTAGTGAACATACGAATCCCTCGGGAGTCCATGACGCTCAGGAAGCTCTGTACTGTGGCTGCCCAGTCTCGACTGAAGTCTTTCGCCTTTCTCTGCTTACCTGCAGTAGCCCGGGCTGTTCGGCGTTGGTTGGCTGCCTGGGCGGGAACGCTGTCACCCGCTGACTCCATTGATACAATGTTTGCAAAGAAAAGATTATGCACGAAGCGGGCTAGCCCTCAGAGCTCTCTGAGGCAGGCCTGGCGCCAGTCGAAGGCGCCTGTCGCGCGGGCTCGACTTGTGCTCGTCTATAGGTCATAAACTGTTGTACAGCAGCTAATATCATATATGGTAGTGTCTCGTTGAGCCGAAAGCAGTCTATGGGACATAAAGGAACCTCGAGCTGCGACACCAACACAGACACAGCTCTGGTACAGCCGCAGTACGAGGAATAGCTACTTGTTGAACTCTGCAAGTAAGGGAGGCTCCGGGAGCGCAAGAACCGCAGAAAACCAGAAGCGCTTGTTCGCGCTTCTGTACCCCACCCTGAATCTCAGCGCAGGAGCAGCTGTGAAACTATTTCTGGCTAAAAGCTACAGAGAGTTCTTACTGACAATCTACATATCGGGCCAAGGAATCTGACAGTTGCAACTCGTCATGACCTGGGCTGCTAATGTCGCACTTCGAAATCATGAAGGACGGGGTCTGCTTGCTGCTGGTTGATGCTGTGGCTCACTGCTGCACATTATATGTAAGAAGCGTCACCCTGGAGGCTTGTAGCTAGCAGGACTGCAGTGATACCCAGGCTGGGCTCTCATTGCCAACCCCCGCATACAGCAACGCGCTGGCTTGATGCCTGGCTAGTTGCAATTCAATCGAAGATCAGGCGTGCTGCTGAGCAGCCATTCTCTGAGTCTGAACCGGCAATAAACACTAGCGCTGGAGCTGGCAGTGGGTACCCACTGGTCCCGGACACTCCCTGCAGAATACTTACACAAATTATCTATTGGGCTGTGCTAGCAGCAGGTCACGAAGGCGCGCAATCTGTGTCTAAGGTTGTAGGTTGGTCTTCTATCCACTGAGTACCGTCTTGAGCGCACGAAGAACTCGTACCTCGGACAGACGCACGCTAGCGCTACGTATACGGAGCCGCTAAAGTTCACGCCTTGCATTAGGCTGCAACAAACGCTTCCAGCTTGCGTAAGGCAGTGTCCTGGATACATGCGCCCAGGTGCCCTGCAGCTACCGTCCACGCGGTGTCCAGGCCTGCATACACAAGATCATGTGTACATTCGAATGCCCGAATTCGGGCTCACTGGGAGCCCCAAGTACCTGCTGGGCAGGCGGCCGACTGGCAGCGCTCACAATGTCGCACTCTGGTGCAGCGGAGAACATGCAACGCTATTCTGTAGCTGGAGCCCCGGGGCCCCAGGGTTGTACGCACAAAGACGGGTGAATGGCGGTCACAGCAGGTTTCAAACCAGCAACACAACTTGCTGAGCTGCATTATAATGCTACCGGGGAGTGCATGTGTGGCCTTCCTAAATGCAGCACAGTGATGCTGGAGCTGCACGAGTGTGCACAGTTATTGCTGCATAATCGACAGAACCTTGCCGCAGTGCCTGCTCACAACACCTTTTCTGGGACCACCATCAAGGTGGCATCTGGCAGAAACACCCCACTCAGGGACCCCTCTCAGGGACGGTCGGAACACAGGCTGAAACACAGGTCCTGGTTGATACCAGCGTACTACTTTGAACAAGTGCAGTTTAGAACTGTTTCTTAGGATGTGTCCATGCCTTACTGCACTCTAGATGGGTGACATTACAGTGCACACCTGGACTGGGCTGAGCTGCCACGGCCGAGTTCAACCGTTGGCAACTGTCAGCCAGAGTCTGACACTGTGTGTGCAGCTAACCCAAGTAGCACAAATTCCAGGCCCCGTATGGAAGACTGGGCCAACGCAACAAGATACATGCTCTGACAAACCCCAAGCCATGTGATCGCCATGCCTGACAGCCTGGGGCACAGTGTAAAAGTGAGTGAGCCAATGCAACAAGATAGATGCGCTGGCATGCTGCACTGCCATGCACAGTGTGTTGCCAATGCCTCTTTACCGGGTTCCGGGTGGCTGCACTCATGCCATGAGTGCCGCAGTGCCACACCTCAGGTAGTACCTATTGACAGTAACAAAACTCTCAGATTTAGTGACCATAGCCGCCAGTCCCTCACTCACGACACAAGATCTGACAAACCTCAATAAGCTCACAGGCACGAGAAGACCCCATGAATGTCACTCAACCAAAGACCCGGCACACAAACTGCCGCTGCCCGTTATGATAACGTGCACTTCTAGTGGCTTCTTTGACCCTCACAGTGGCGCTGGCAGTACCTGGGTACGCTGTACAGCAGTGGATGGTGACAAGATACATCACCAGCTACAGCCTATGCATTGCAAACAAAGTACTATCCGTACCGATTCCAACTGCGTCAAGTGTTGCCTCATCATCTGTCAACGCAATGCCTTTGAAGGCCAATTTAACAGTACTAAGCCCCAACCTATTGGCGACAACTTCCCTGAAATCCCCTACTGTGTTGTCAGCCCCTGCTTGTACTGCTATTGTATTGCCTTGCAGTGTTGTCACTTTGAGCACTAAAGGCTGACCCTTCTGTTGCAACTGGCTGGGCTCTTGAAGCTTGTAGGCTGCATACAGCTGGGCATCTGAGACTATTCCGTTGGCTGCTAGAGTGGTGTCTTGATTCAACAGGGGCTTCGATTGATACACGAGCTTTATGTTCTCAATCTGCAAAAACATTGGACAGGATATGTCTCCTGCTGCGGCTGCTGAGAATGCAGCAGCAAGCAATAGAG
>NSMO01000973.1:1030-55797 GCA_002588565.1 Coelastrella sp. UTEX B 3026
ACGCAGTAGCCCAAGGCACTGAGTAGCGTGAAGGGCATGTAGAAGTTTGCTGCTACTGCTGTGTGGGGGCCACCATGAGGAACGATGACTGCAGGGGCCGGGCCAGACCTTGATTTGGATACCTGTAGAAGCAAAAAGGCAGACAGCAAGCTGTTGCATCCTTTTTGTGTGTTGGTGTGTGTGGGGGGGCGGGGGTGGGGGCGGGGGCGGGAGGACAGCATCTAGACGTCTGCTACTACTGCTGTGTGAGCCCCTTCATGGGGGACAATGACTGCAGAAGCTGGCCCTGACCTAGACTTGGATACCTGCGGCGAGAGGCAGATGGAACACATCAAGCAATTACTAAATCACACAGCTGATGCATGTGAGCAGGGATCTAGTAGTGTAAATGGCATGTGACAATTTTTGCTGCTACTGCTGTGTAGGGCCACAGAGCAGGACCATGTTTGCAGGGGCCGGCCCTATTTTGGGTCAGAAACCTGCAGCGGCAACCAAAACAGCAAACTGTTGCAACCAACCGCTGGCAACTTGAGGCGTGGGGAAGCCGGGTGACAGCATGTAGAAGTTTGCTGCTACTGCTGTGTGGGGGGACCACCATGGGGGACAATGGCTGCAGGGGCCGGGCCAGACCTTGATTTGGATACCTGTAGAACCAACAACGCAGACAGCAAGACGGTGCATCCTTGGTGTCTGGTGGTGTGGGGGACCTGGGCTTGGATACCTGCGACATGAAGCAGATAGAACACTTAGGCAATCATTGCACACAGTTCATGCATGTCAGCAGGGGTCATAGCAGCAGCAGCAACTGCTAATGCCACAACAGTGTCACCCCACAGTCAAACATTGCACACACTAAAAAAAAACGCACATTCCCTTTCACCTGCACTATAGACTGGAATACCAGCTGCTTATCCCCTACAGTCGGTGTAACTTCCATCACATGGCACTCCAAGTCTTCCAATGCGGCAGCAGCAGCTGGCAGCAGTGACAGATCTGCCTCAAGCTCCTTTACTGCTGCCCAGCTGTAGCTATCACTGCTGCTGCTGCTGCTGGAGGGGACTGCTGCTATCATGAGCTTGGGAGGGTGGTTGGGGGCACTCAGCGTTGCCACTGCCAAGCCATTCACTACACCCTGCAATGACAACGATATTTGTTACCAGTCAGCCATAGTCATACGGCGATCGGCCTCGCGCCCGATGTTCCACAGGTGGATTGTGCACAACCGTTATTTCCATCCTGTTTACAACAGTACCCTGCGATGTAACATACCGCAACAGCAAACAGTAGAAAAAGGTGTTGCGCATTTGCAAAGCAGTGATGAAGGCGTACAGAGGCTGGTTGGGGGCACTCAGTGTTAGTACTGCTAACCCATTCACTACACCCTCCAATGATAACAATATTTTGCTGCCAGTCAGCCATAGTCATACGGCGATCGGCCGCGCGCCCAATGCTTCACAGGCGGATTGTGCACAACCACTACTTCCATCGTCTCTACCACAACACCCTGCAATGAGACATGCAGCAACAGCAACAGCAAAACAGATGTCAGGGATATTGCAAACCAGTGATGAAGGCGTACAGAGGCTGGTCCTGGGCACTGGGTGTTAGTACTGCTAATCCATTCACTACAACCTGCAATGGAAAACACAGCAACAGCAACAGCACAACAGATGCATCCATTTTGCAAAGCAGTGATAGAGGTTTGGAGCACTGAGTTTTAGTACTGCCAAGCCATGCACTACACATGGCCTGCATATAAACAAGGTCAAACACATATAGCAGTGAGAAGGCAGCTGTGACGGCCAGGCTTGCGAGCGATTTCTTGCTTTGCCCTGGAGTTGAGCCTGTCTACGGGTGTGACACCGTGCAGAGTATCACAGTTGGTTTCTGGGGGCGGTCTAGGGCACTTGGTGCTGCTGATATACGTCCACTGAACCCTGAAGAGTATCATAAAGCAGCAGAGATACTGGCATTTGTGGCGCACTGCAAGCAGACGGGTTTGACATGCAGACTTGCATTTACTCCTCTAACCCACAGACAGTAGATACGGTAGTTGTATACCCAAGATGCTGAAAGCTGACTTGCCAGTTGCTGCGTCTCTGTCACGCATGCATGACACCGCAGCTCTTGCCAGCGCATCTAACCTGTTGCACGGCTCAGCTACTTTCACTGTTATGCAAGGGAAGCTGTCAGTGGCCCTTAAGGAGTTTCAAATGCCTCATGGTGCACACATACGCAACCCATGTGCTCTGATACACCCATCTACAGGGATGTATTGTCATTTATGTAATTCAGCCACCATTGCATGGTTCTGTAGCCAGTCCAGCAGTCCGCACTTTATGGCTGGTGCAGACAGC
This sequence comes from Coelastrella sp. UTEX B 3026, assembly GCA_002588565.1. Taxonomy (NCBI): domain Eukaryota; kingdom Viridiplantae; phylum Chlorophyta; class Chlorophyceae; order Sphaeropleales; family Scenedesmaceae; genus Coelastrella; species Coelastrella sp. UTEX B 3026. The sequence goes on from NSMO01000973.1 coordinate 3,388, forward strand.
AGCTAGCTGATTTGAAATACCACCGGCATAACACACCAAAAACCACTTGTTATTGAAGCAATAACAGTTGATGCAAACGATAAGATTAGTTATGAACAGTTGCGAATGGTGGATGTATTATTCTAAAATGGATATGACCCTGAAGGTGACTTGCCTGCAGAGTCCAGCTGCCTTTGCACGGGTCTGTTGGCGTCACTGGTCTGACTGACCCATCTCTCAGTCCAACTGACAAAATAACAGTCTGACTGTACCACTGGCTTGTTATTAACAAGGTGTCAGAGTTTATGAAGCTTTGCTCGTGAAGAGAGAATGCGTATAGGCCAGGGAATGCTCCGGGGCTCCAGGGCTTATGGATTGTGGGAATAACACAGTGGGGCTTCTGAGAGCCATCAATCTGCAGGCCAACAGACACAATAAACCATCGCAGGCGCATATCCATCAAACACGAAAGTTTCGGTGCAACACTGGAATGAGTGTCAGTCATTGGCAGCTGCTGGGGCCTTTCAAAGTGCATGAGACCCAAAGTGTGTATAGGCCGGGGAATGCTATTGGGGCTGAGGGGCTTATGGATTGTGGGAATGAGACACAGTGGGGCTTCTGAGAACCATCCATCTGCAGGCCAACAGACTGGTCGCATACATATCACATGTGCAAGAGCATTTGGATGTGGTCACCATGTTCGGGCCAAGGGTGGGATAGGTTGACACTACTTTGAAGAACTCCTTGAACTTACAAACAAAGAACCTGGCCGCCGGCCATTCTAGCACGGGATCAGGGAGAATAGCAGCTCATATCAGGAGGTCCAGCCCAGCAAGCATCAGCCATGGCGATTGATGTTTGCATGGGCTCATTGTCAATACTGGCCAGTGTTGAGTGGTGGCTCCGGTTTTTTCTTACTGGCATTGCGTGTAACAATGGATGCTCAAATACAGAGCCTTATGGAAGGGCCCATGCAGGACGCTGGCAGTGCCCAGCAACAAGTGTTCACCAAGTTAGTAGTGCCCGTTCCTGCCTCCCCGTAGTGCCACGTACCTTGGTCGACCAATCCAAGCTATACAACGATGATGTCGCAGCATGCACTCNCGCTGGTGCTGCTGCCGGCTGCTGCTGCTGCTGGCCGTCAGCGGCAGCAGCAGCAGCGGCGGGGGCTTGGTAGGGTACATAATGCAAACCGCAGGGGCGGTTGTAGCAATGCACTACACCCAAGCGCCGTGAGGTTTTAGGGAAGTTTAGGGCTTTGTGCGGCCAAGCTACGGCTACTAAACCCTCACCATCCGGGGTCCAGATCGGCTGGCCCCACGATGAGTCAGCATCATCGGCTAAACCCAGGATCTTATGGACTTGCCAGGTTTTAGTGTTTAGGGCATAGAGTGAGGGTGCACGCTTGCCCGTGTTCAGCTCGCCCCAATCCTCGACCGCTGCTGATACACCTTTCCAGGTCCTGGGTGCTGCTGCTGTTGCACTGCTGCCATTGCTGCTGCTGCCGTTGCTGGAGCCGCCGTTGCTGCTGCTGCTGCCGAACTTGGGTGTCTGTTCGGATGCTGGCTGCTCTGCCACATATACCACAATGCTTTCATCGGGGTTCCAAGTTGCACCCCGGCTAAACCAGCCGTCATTTACAATGGGACCATGGAGGGTTTTGGGCACCAGCAACTCCTACATAGCAAAAGCGGCAGCAGCAGCATGATGACGTCATTACAGAGTTGCACTGATCAGGTTTAACAGTCTATCTACGTGATACAACCACCACACCTTGCTATACAGATCCTGACTGCAAGGCCAGCTCTCGTGCGACAAATGATGTTTTACAACAGCAGCAGCAGTGGTAGCAGTCGCAGCAGTACACAAATGACGTGAAGCAGACTAGAAAACTTCCCGCCTTTTTTCACAAGCTGGCACTGGAGGTTTTTCCTCTACAAAACAACTGACAAGATCACCAGTCTATTCTGCTGAGTCAGCTGTTGATGGAGGTTGAGTCAGCACGCTTTCACTTCCTAGTGTAGCAGATTAACACGAACAAAAGCAGGGGCACTGCTGCAAGACTACTTGGGCTGTGCACTTAGGCTGGCTACTGGAGTTGCTTTGTCCATGTTGCTCATTGCTGAGTGCACGTTGAAGCTGGGCGACCTTCCAGTTGACTGCCCTGTGCCAGTGCCCCTGTCACCTTTACTAGTCTGTTGTGAGCCCAGAACTCCAGCAGTACACCATCATTGTGACTCTTGGCCAGCAAAGAACGGGTACCTGTACAACAGCAGCAGCTCCAGGGTCACACAGGTATTGGGGCCACAGGGCCAACCCATGAATGTGATAATACTTTGGCGGCATGCATATGCTAACAGTCGCTCGGGCCAGGACCCCTGATCGAATCTGAATTCTTGCAATGTCCCGACATGACATGATGCTATTGGGCGCCTTGCATATATGATGTGACTGGTCGGGTGTGTCAAGTCCGAGAGAGAGGTGTGGAACTTGCATCTCAATGAAGTTGCGAAAAGTGTGATGAGTATAAGCTCAGTCAACATGGTATTTTTAATCAATTTCTTGAATGGGCATAAGTAACAGGACTAATGAAGGCAATATTGATGCAATGTATCAATGCGCACCTGACGGCGACACTGAGTTGAGTGTTGTGGTCTGCAGCTCTGTGGGGATGCCACTGGCATACACCTGGTTCGGGTGCCGGACGTCTGGTACGAATGCTGTGTACTGCAGCTGACGTTTGCTGTTAGCGGGGAGGTTGTGCTGAGTTGCGGCGACCTGTAGCACACACGGTCAAAACATATTCCAACAGCAGTGCTGTCAGAGCACATGAATGGTGTGAACTTGCGTTGAAGTAGCACGTGTATACTTAAGCCACCCCCTTGGGCAGAACTGACTACTGAATCGAGACTAACCGACAATATTGACCAGGTGCGCAGCATTCTTTACAGGTTGTCTGCTGGCTCGCAGCATTGAAGCAGAGCAATACAGCAGTGTGGCTCCTCCTTGAATTATAGAGTGCTGTAGCAATGACCGTAGTCGGCCCATGCGAACATCACAAGATCTGATCAGATGGCAATAAAACAGTCGGTGTGCGTTGAAAGCAGGGTGTTACCCCTGGGATTGGAGAAGGGGCAATTGCAGCAATCCTTGGTCCCGGCAGTTCTAGATGGCTGGCTAGCGATACAACCTTCGGCATTTCAGCCGACGTTATGCGGCATAAACATGATGCTCGATCGCTCTTACTGTGATGTCAACGCCTTTTGTACTGCTGTTGCGTAAGGGTCTGCAGATTGCTTTGCTGATTAAGGGTATGCTGAGTAACGCTTCCATGAGCTCTGCTTCGCGCTCCATTCCGGATGGGACTTCCTCAGGGCCGGATGATTTGTCCGGCGCTGCTGATGCTTCGCACACCATGTCTCTAGCGGGCTTGCTACTGCGGGTTGTCTGTACTGCTGAGTGTACTAATGCTGAGGCTGTTTGGGGCGCGAATAGAACACTCTTGGGCGGTGCGGCGGTAATCAGAGCACGTGTGCTGCATATAGATATGAGGAGGATTGTCAGGAAGAGACATTGCCTGGTTTCCATCGTGAGTTTGTGAACCATCCACTGCTGATCAACACATTCAGCTCGTCTCTAACAGGCTCCGCGGTTCAGTACGAGCCCACACGTATACCCAAAATACTGCTGAGTTTCTAAGACTCTACATCAGGGTCATACGCAGCGAGCGGGCTTGGTGCTGGTTGGCAAAAGCCTTCACACCTGTGACGCCAGCCGCACACGACACTGGGCCTATTATGCAGTTTTTGTACTCCAGAGGTGTACAATTGAGCTGCTCTGAAGCCAGCACTATTCATAGTACAGCTGCGAAGAGTATTGCCTGGCGCTCCCGCGCGGCTACCTGCTTCCGCGACGTGAAGCTTTACATGTGAACACCATTAGCGAAGGCGTCTCATGCTGAAAAGATGCCGGTTGCATTCACAAGGTGCGGTCCCAGAAGATTTGACGGTTACACTGACAATGGGACGTTCCTGCGCATGCTATGTTCCTCTATGATGGATGATGTGAGGTACAAACCGCGCACAGCGTTATAACGCAATGAGCGGTATAAGGGGAATCCCGCTGCACAGCGAGTGCGGGGGCCAGACGAGCTGCGAGCGCGTGGTGAAAGTGTCCTGCAATCCCGGTTATTCCTGCCGCACAAGTGGAGGAGCCGGTACACATCGTTTGATCCAGCAGCAGGGACGACACGTCGGCAAGACTTTGCAGTCAGCTAGACCTAATGTGAACATCCTATAACAAATAACCTAGGCAGGTTATAGCAGGTCTGCAGCTGCTGATCTTTGCCTGCTGATTATCCTTGCCACACCTTCAGAGATTAGTACTGTACCCGTCTTGGTGTCATTGGCTCGGGTCTAGTGAGGAACGATGATCAGGTGAAGATGTGTCACATCAAGTCTCCGAGACTGAGTCAGGAAAGTCGGCAATTGCAACCTCCACTCCAGGCCGCACCTGCGACATGTTCAACTAGGAGCTTCAGACAAACAGACCCAGACGGTTCTATCAACCAACTGAAGACTTCCAATACTGACCTACAGGCAACTGGCACAAGTATTCGTGAACAATAGCATTGACAGTGTCACAGCAAACACTTGACCCCCACAGGCCAAGACACACAGTGAAAGTATTGAGCCATGCAACACAGTGCAATACACCAATGCCAACACATAGATCTATAACAATCTATAACAATCTATAACAAATACAACAAAGCCTACAAGCGACAAACTACTCTGCAAGTCATGTGCTAAAGGTCAACGAAATGGAGCCAAACAAACCACCACCGCTCAAATCGACTGAGGCCATTGGGTTCTCAGTAGCTGAACAATTTTCTACTGCAATCATGAGCAGCTAGGGCCAGGCTCAGTAGTAAGCTTCGGGTGTATCTGCTGGAACTACATCGCCCCCTTCATCGCTCCCGCCATGCTTGTTCTTGTACTTTAGTAACAAGTACAGGTCAGCCATGTTGACCAACAAGATGGCTACCATGGCTGTTACAAACACCAGCGTCATCAGGATTGGGCCGACCTGGTCATCAACGCGCCTGCACAGTAATCGCAGCAGGCATAGTGAACATGCTGAACGACGATCAGGTGACTCAGTCGGCTGGGCAACATGTTGCAGATACCACATAGATTCTCGAATGCATGCGTCACTGCTGCCTCAATACCACCTGGCGTTTCAAACGTGCGCATGCCAAGCGCGTAGCTCGAATATGCCCAGCATAATGCAACACAAAGTCTTTCTTACAGGCTTACCACAGCAGATATAACTGGTGCTTGTGCAGAACTGCTGCAATGGCTGATAACATTTGGCAGAGCCTTGAAGTCATTAGATGTGCACAGCCACAGACACGGCGAAAACCAGTGGATGCTCACTTGTATCTCATTGAGTGTAGCCTCTTGCTACGCCAAATGTACACCCGTATAGCATACCCCACCATCACACAGCTGCTCGGAAGCAGCAGCAAGCTGATGATCTCAGCAACATGCAGTGCTGGCTTCTTCAGGGGGTTGACATACGCCATAGCGCTGTAGCCGAGCAGCAGTATGGCCACACTTGCCATGGTAATGGCCAGGCGCAGCCAGTCTAGAAAGATAGACTCAGAGTGGAAGAACTCCCGGCACTCGATGAGTTGAACTGGGTGGCCCCAACGTTTGTAGCGCCGTGGGATGGGTTCACTGTGATCAGCACCAGCAGCAGTAGCACAGCAGCAGGTATTGAGCCAACAGCAGGTATTGTTTGCCAACTACATGATTGAGAGTGGGCATTGGCAGGTGCTGAAACCTGGGTCGCACTGTACAAGTGTAGCACTGTAACATGTAACCAGCAGAAGTATGTATGCTCAACCGAGCCTCAATCCCCCCAAAAAGCATGGCACATGGTTTCTGAACACAATGCAATTGGAAGCATGTTCCCTCCAAGGGCATTGGCATATGCTTGTACACCATCTGTCCAAATAAGCCTGAACCACAACAACAGCGACCAACCAAATAAAGATGCCTGGCACAAGTGTCAACATAACTGTCTGAGGGGAGAAAGTATCGACAGTAATCTGCCCCTTTCAGCCACTACCGTGCTCACCTTCTGCCCTCAGGCCTAAACAGCGGTTGTGCTGAGTCCTTGCGCTTGACCAGGCTGCTAAACCGCTTCACAAGCTGCTGCCTGACACCCGCCACACTGCTGCTCCTACTGTACTGCGGCAGCAGCGACTCCTGGCGATCTTCTAAGCCACGCAAGCTGTTGCTGCTGCCATGGTGTTTATGCAGGTTGAGAGGCTTCAGAGGCGTCACGTTCAAATCTGCCCAACCAACAGCTTTGCTGCTGCTTGCTGCTGCACCACCACCGCTGCTGCCGTGCACATGGCCCTGCTGCTGTACATCTAAGCCACCTGTGCTGCTGTACCGCAGCCTGCTGCTGCTGCTGCCATGGGCGCCGAACCCAGCAGCAGCAGGAGGGCTGTCACCGGGGCTCCTGCCTCCGTATGCATCAGACAGGCTTCTGCGAACCCCACCTGCGGATCTTGCACCTCCGTCAGCGCTGTGCCCGGCGTCCGACGTGCTGTGTCGGAGCACCGAGACGGGCGGTGCGCTGCCGGGTATAAGCTGGTTGACGCCGCTCGCTATCCGCGAGAAGATCCGCGAAGCTCCGCTGGCGGATATCCCCCGCGACAAGCTACGTTCGGGCTGCGGATGTTCGCTGGCTATGCTGCTGGACGATCTGATGCGGCTGAGCATCGCTGCACGCTGCGCCTCCTCTCGCCGTGTCATCTGCGCGTCGAGCTCGGCCTGGATGTTCCGTACGGACATGTCGACAAGCAAGTCATCGATCCAATACGGCACCGCCCGGACGGTCTCTGGAAGAAGCACAGCGCAGCCGTGCACAAACTTGCTCCAGTCTTCGACGGGGATCACCGTCTCGCTGTCAAGCAACTGCTGCAGCCACGTCGGTATCGCAACCTGCCCGGCCGGCAGGCTGAGCGACACTTTCAGCAGCGCGTACGGCATCCCGTAAACCAGCTTCCCGCGCTCGGCTGCCGCGGCAGTCACATGCTTCCACCGCGGGCTGCCCAACGCGGGGCTGTTGGTGCCGCTGAGCTGCACATAGCTGCTCCGCCGGCTGCTGTGACTCGAGTTGAAAATCTGACGCCAGGTGGCGTAAGCCTCTGCCTCTGCTGCTGCCATAGCAGCAGCACGAGGTGATGGCACACCAAACGGCCCAGCAGCAGCAGAAGGTGGTGGGTCATCCTGGTACTGATGGTCTGAATGCCGCTGCTGCCGCACAGGCCGCATGCTGCCGCCACCGCTGCTGCTGTACTGCCTGCCAGCTTGTGTAAGAGAGTGGCTGCTAAAGGATGGCTGCATGAGGCCTGGACCAAGACCTATGTCATCTTCTGCCTGCAACCGGTGCAAGAACGCCCAACAACCAGGATTTGTTAAATCAGCAGGCTTGCATTGAGCATCACGCAGACATCTACGCAGAATTAAAAAGACTGCTGGCTAGTAGGACTACCACAGGCTAGGCTGGTATTTGATTTTTATACACACATGTCATGCTGGCTTGCTTCCAACATCTAATGTAGATAGAATGGTACATCTTTCAGCTGTACTGGTTGCAAGTTGTCAAGTGCCTGCACACTAACTACTAAAGCCAACGAAGCCCAATCACACCAGAATTTAACCAGGCTCCAATGCAGAGTCCAATGGACTTGAAGGCAAGAATCAGTGCACTAACGAAATAGAAAACAGAAGCACTTACCACAGCAGACATCCTAACATCCGTGTCCAATGTTATTTTCAGCCTGTCATCAAAGGGCATGGCAAATAACATGCGCTGTACCACGCAATGTAACACAGGTGCTAAACCCTTCTTCGTCACCAGCCGCTGAACCTCGGTAAAAAGTGACAACTGATCCGCTGATGGTACAGGGGGGTCTAAGTATGCATCTTCAAACCCTGTGTTGTCATATGTCACATTAGGACTTGTTACATTGTCATTTTTCATGTTGTCAATTTGTGAATTGGTCCTGGGGAAATCTGTAAGGCCCGATCTGCGGGGAGCTGCTGTGTGGGGGTGTGAGCTAGGCTGATCTGGATGCAATCCTGCAGGTGCAGTGCTGTCCTGTATCCCAGTGATCTCCTGCTGCTGCTGCTGCTGCTGTGTGTAGCTGGCAGCAGCAATACCCACATCAGCGTACACGCTATGCTCCTGGTCAGGATCTGAGTGCTGCCTGCTTAGAACCCTGCTGCCACTGCTGCTAGCTCCCAAAACCACTCCCTTTGGTACCCTAATGCCAGACACAGCAGCAGCAGCAGCAGCACTGTCTGGATCCTGATATCCCTGATCCTGCTGAGGTACTGCACTAGTTGCTGCTGTATACGATGCAAATGGTGACTGCTGCTGCTGTCGAGCAGCGAATGCGCTGCTCAGACCGCCCTGCCGCGGCTGCCCACCATCCTGCTGCTGCTGGGACTGCTGCTGCTGCTGCTGCTGCTGTAGTATCTGCTGCCGTAGTCCTGGGTGCTGATACAGTTGCTGTAATGCATCACTCAGGTTGTATGCACCTGCTAGATAAGCTGGTAACATCTCACCAGCAATCAATAGCGCATCTTTCACATTACGTTCACCTGTGTCAGCAACAGCGGCGGCAGCAGCAGCAAGAGAGCAGTGTCATGAGCAGTTGTGATTCAACCCTGACACATGCACTGCTTAGTGCAGGACCTGGCAGTTGGTGAGAAGAACATGGACTGTCCTGGATAACAAGCCATGATATACTCAGAGTCATACCAACGCAACAAACAACACGCAACCAGACTTGACACATATTGCCGTCCACTAGCACCACCTTATCAGGCAGAATGTTATTTGCTTCATCACTAACACCATCATGACTAAACCCCGCACCTCGGCCATTCCACTAGACCCTGAGCCTCTCCCTTCTCTGCCGGTCCATCAAGCTTTTGTTATCTGTGTCATAGGCCACATATACAAGCACAAACAACCGCATCATCACCCTGACGTCCGTTACAAACGAGAAATAACAAGCAACCATACACAACACACCTTTCCATCCTTCCTTGTAGATCTTGCGCTCCAGCACCACCTTATCAGGGTATATGTTATTTCCTTCGTCATTAACATAATCCTGACTAAACCCCGATCCTCCACCTTCTCTACTAATCCACCGGGCTTTTAGCGTCTGTGTCATAGGTCTCATGTACAACCGCCCATGGTACAGCTCAAGGGCTTTACTGTCAAAATATACCGTGTGTAGTGCTGTGGTAAACCCTGCAAGTTCCTGCTGGCGGTTATGCTGCTGCTGCTGTGGGGGCTGCGGCTGCAGCTGGGATGCAAGTATCTGCCGCTGTGATAATTTACCTTGCTGCTGCTGCTGCTGCTGATGATGATGATGATGAAGACCTTGCTGCTGCTGTATTTGCTGGTGTTGTTGGTACTGCTGCTGCTGCTGCTGCTGCTGTGACGACGGAGCTTGCTGCTGCAACTGGTGAGCACCTGCTTGCTGCTGCAGCACTTGTTGCTGCTGGTGTTGCTGCTGCTGGTGTTGCTGCTGAGACCACTGCTGCTGCTGCCTCTGCTGGGGACCCTCCTGCTGCTGCTGAGCTGGCGGCAGCTGGGGTTGTTGCTGCTGCTGCTGTGGCCACTGCTGTCGCTCCAAGCCTTGCAGGCTCGAAAGACTCCTACTGGGTGCCCTACTCGTGCCAAACCCTGCCTGCTGCTGCTGCTGCCCGCTGCCAGCGCTGCTGCCGCTGCTGGCATACACCGTGCTTGGCAGCAGCGGCAGATGCTGTAAGATCAAATACATCACAGCTGACACATTCTCCTGTGCAACCCAATACTTCTTAGTAATATTCACAGTCCCTGTGGTATTGTTCACACCGTGAACTTCCCCTGCTGCTGCTGCAGCAATGGGTGTCATTACTGTTGTCGGCCGCGCCGCTGCTGCCACGGCTGTCGCTGCTCCTGCCACAGCAGTAGCAGCACCAGCAGCAGCAGCACTAACAGCAGATCCGATCGCCGGCAAGATCCCACCTAAGCCGCTGCTGCTCTTGCCATCTTTCTGCTGCTGCTGGGTAGCAGCAGTACCCTGCTGCTGCTGCTGCCGCCGTCTGCTGCTGCTGCTGCGCCTGCTGGCCCTGCCAGGGACCATGCTAGCATGCAGATGGTAATAGCAGCTGCTCAGCGCCGCCCACATGTACTGCTGCTGCTGCTCTTCCAGCCAAGGTGCCCGCAACAGATGATGCAAGTACAAGTGCCAAATGGGCGAGTCCGGCAGATATCTGTCATGCTTCTTAACAATCTTCACAAATACTGCCTGATTCTGCTGCACAAAACCCTGCATAAGCAACCAGTGTGTATAACGACAGGCCTTGATCGTGTGGAGGCCTCCCAGTTTCTGCTGCGATTGGCAGCAGCTGTGACCAGTCAGTTGAATTCTCTCAAGCCAATGGCCTTTGCACGAGCACCACCATCTGACATGTTGGCACACCATGACACATCAACGAATTACAACAAAGTGTTAAACATTACTCTCTTGTCACCATAATGGCAGGCCCAGCAAATGTTCATTGAGTGTGCAAGGATATCTCAGAGACTCTGACTTGCTGACACTGCCACACAGCTGCAAAGCCACATCAGGTCTCTCAATTCACTTGTGTTGCAAGCTATTTATAGGCAGACAATGGATCCAGAACTCATGTCTAAGACCTCAGAGCCAACCCACTGACATTGCCACAGCACTGCAAATCCAACACGAGTCTCTCAACTTACTGAGAATGCAAGCTATATAAAGCAGGCTGTGGATCAGGACCACCATGACACATACTGAGACACACCATGACACAGCATTACATACCCACCAGTTGTGAGTACTCTTTGCTTGTCACCCTAACGGCCACAGAACCGCAAGGACAACAGAAGCCCCTCAACTGCCTGGGAGTGCAAGCTATAGAACGCAAACTATGAATCCTCATCTCACCTGTAAAGCCAGAAGCCGACCCGCTGATACTGCCAAAAAACTGCAAATCCAGATTGAGCCCCTCAAATCACTGGGGCAAGTGCTGCTTCAAGCCATGCAAAGGAGACTATGAATTCAGATCTCACCTCTAAGGCTAGCAGCTGTTGTCCCAGCTCCCTGGCCTGTGTTTCCAGGTCTTGCCAGGCTGCTGCTGCCAGCCGAGGTGCTGCTGCTGCCAGGGACTGAAGGGCACTGCTCAGCTGGGGGGCATATGACGCAATGAAGGTTTGAACCTGTCACACACGACAGCATACGATATGGGATAGGGTTCTTCAAATAACAATTTGGTTTTTTGATCATCACAAAACCCTAGGAGCATGACAAGGTCTCATGAAACCTTCGAGAACTCGCAATGGATGCTATGCAACTGCTTGTATTGGTTCGAAGCAGTTGCTTGATAGCTGCTGACAGTGATGTATGCTGTGCTGTTGGCTGGTGAAGTACTGTGTTGGAGGCTAGTTTCCGGCGCAACTTGTGCCGCCAAGAAGGAGCAGGCAGGGCCGATATGCATAGCTCTCCCCCCCCCCCCCCCCCACCCCCTCCTACCTTTGTCAGTTCCTGCTGCAGCATTTGCAGGAAATGCTCATGTGCTGTGCCATATGTCGCCAGACCATACGCAGCAACTGCCCCGCTGCTATCACCCTGCTGCTGTCCAGCAATCAGTGGACTGCTGCTGCCGTGATGTCCTCCACCACCCTGCAGCTGCTGCTGCTGCTGCAGCAGTGGGGGGTTCCTGGGGGAGCTTGAGGTTGCTGCTGCTGCTGCTGCGGCCGCCAGTGACCTGGCAACTGAGAGGCTAGCTGTCTGGGGCGATGCAGCGAGGACATCTACCCCTTGGTCACTCTCAGATTGGGCCTGCGACAGCGTGCAGCAGTGCGGGGTGGTACAGACAGTGGAAATTGTCTGACTGGCAAAACAGCTTGCTTTCAAGGTGTGATAAGTACTGTATTTTGTGTCACATATGTGGATGCACATTGGTGTGCGGTTCGCTGTTCAAATCTGCATGATAGCAGCGCATTTGTGAATCAATACTCCGATATGTTGCTGTCGGGATTATGTGCCCTGCCTACACGGCATTGTGTGCTGCCGCATTGTCAGCCGATAGTGTGCTAACAACACTAGAGAGGCCTCAGGACCATCTTGAGCTTCTTCTAAGACCCGTTTGTGACAGCTGAGTAGACGTGGCGTAAATATGGCTATGCGAAGCTAAGGAATGCGGGTCAAATGACAGCAGCACATGCAGTGCCTGACAGCATGCAAGTGAATTCAGACAGTGCGGGGACTCAGCGTACAGGCACGCCAGCTTTGTTCACAAGCACGCATACAATTTGCCTTTCACTCATGCTCGCTTTTAGTATTCACCCAATACTACAAAGTATCTACTTCTGTTATGGCACTGATCTTATTGAGCCAGGGAGCAGGCATGGTACCGCAGTGGTGCAGTTTGAATGCTCAACAAGCAGGGACTATGGTAATCGTAGTGCCGGCGTACCTGCTTCAGAACTTTCTTAAGTGCCTTGTAGTCAATGTAATACTGCCGCCATTCCGGCAGCATCGTCGCCTCCAACGTATTGCTGAATTTCATGGTGTGCTGTCCTTTGCTGCTCGATGTAGCTCAAATGCGCCGTGGACTGCAGACTGGCCCAGCTGACGAGTTGCTTGACGCCTCCATGTTGTGCAGGTGCACGATCGCAGTTGTTCCGGTAACTTAGCAGTGCCATGCACAGCGCTGGCGTTGCATACGTGGACTACTGTTGGCCTCGTAGCAGGTGACAGGACAGAAATGCTCTAGGCAAGCGCTCTGATGCTGTAGGGGTTACTCAAAGGTCCAATATCAATGTATATGAGGAGGGACATAGAGTATCAGGCGTAACCAACCCAGCCTCGTAAAAGAGGGAAAGTAAGGTGGGCGAATCGGGTCAGCTTCACACTGTATCAACAACAGCAGGAATCCCATACACACTTGGATCCGACGCTTGCACTATAGCAATTCAATCTGTCGCCATTCCCAGAAGATGCCTTTCGCACGTGGGAGTATCAAACGGGAATAACATGGTCACCGTAGAAACCCCCTATGCGGGAATAAAAAACACCCTATACCAAAAAAAGGAGTCATTCAGGATAGTTGGTAGCTTCGAAGCTTGGGAACTTGAAGTCCCTGCGGGTGCTGTCGAGTCTCAACTCCTCCTTGAGCCCTTCTGTGCGCAGAGTTTGTATGAGGCCCTACGTGAGCCGCGGCGCGCAGCGTGCCTCAACTGTACTGCATGTCTTCCTCACCTTTCCCTGGCTCTGCCAGTCGCCCTTCTCCACCGTCCCACCCGCATCTGCTCCCTCCACGCACGCTCTCGGCCTGCAACCCCTTTCACGCGCCATTTCAAAATCATCCCTTGCAGTTCTCTAATTCAAAGTCAGCCTCATACCTGTGACCACCTTTGCTTGAGGTGACCGAGCATTAAATACGTACTGCTTCGCACACTGCTGAGGCACTAGCGTAGCACATGTCCTTCTGACGTGTAAAACGAGACGCTTATGGCACAAATAGTTCTACACATTGACGTCGACGGGCTCTCGACGTCGTCACTAGCGTCGACATCCTCCCCGACATCATCGTGTTCTTCATCCTACATACCTGCTGTCTCAAAGCACCAAAGAGGATTAGCTGTAACTTTCCAGGTGTGTATGACTGGCTCAGCTCCTGTGGCATCTACGCGTGTAGGCTTATCTTGTGGACCGGACACTTTCTGCGCAGTGGCACAGACTCTCACTCGCCGCTGATCAACCACGCACTGGGCTCAGACAGCACGCAACTCTGATGTACGTCCATGGTGACAATCAACAGCTAGGTTTACGGCGTATGGACCAGTCTTCGGGGGCCCAATTGCGGGTTTCACTGGTCACTGCTGTGCTATGATACGCAGGATGTAGCCTACTCTGTACCAAAAAGCAATGGCAACAAAACAACAATCATCAAAGGCATTACTGCCTACTTCGAGCCAGGAGAGATGACAGCAGTGGTAGGAATCCCCACAGCAGTCACCTCAGCAGTGTCACTGCAGCAGCACCAGGCCAGCATGCCGCAGACCAAACATACAACGCCCCACTGCCGTATCGTGGGAATCTGTACATCCTTTGAGACACATCAGCTTCTGACACGGCAGCTCCTGATTCCAGGGCTATTGCAGCCAGCTTCAGTGGTGGCAATGGTATGAGCATTGATACAATACTGTCTGGGATCCTGCTCAGCAGTGCACCTCTACCTCAGTAGCCACACACACATATCCTGTCAGCTGTCTAGCAGTTTTGTAACATGCATTTGCACTTGTGTGTTGCAGATGGGCCCGAGCGGCAGTGGTAAAACCACCCTGTTGGACGTTCTAGCTGGCCGCAAGACCAGCGGCACGTTGTTTGGCAAGATCAGCTATGGTGGCCTGCCACCGTCACGTACACTACTGCGCAGAGCAACAGGTAGGAACGCAAGTGGCTTCCTCCTTGGAACCGCAGCAGCTTGGGGAAAGTCAACACTGCACTCTGCAGCAGACACACTAGCTGATCAGGCATGCAACCCTGCAGTTAGCAGCTATGCCACCTGAACCTTAGCAACAGTGGTCTGGCTACTGCGATTGGCATGCAAGTGCAAGCTGGGTGCATCACTGCAAGGACGGTGTTGGGTCAGCCTGGTGTCTGTGCGGTCATCTGCCTGGTGTGTGGGTTCATGTGCCGGCAGGTTATGTGGAACAGTTTGATACGCTGGTGGACACCCTCACTTGCCAGGAGATGCTTCTCTATACAGCACAGCTGAAGCGCCCGAGAACAGAACCACTAGCAGCAAAGCAAGCAGCAGTAGAAGCGCTGCTCAGCAAGCTGTGCCTCAGCAGCTGTGCTAGTACGCAGATTGGGAGCTGTTTGAAGAGGGGTATCAGCGGCGGCCAGGCAAAGCGGCTCAACATTGGAATAGCGCTCATCACGGACCCTAGGGTGCTGTTCCTGGATGGTGAGTGCATGTTTCAGCTGTGTAACAGTATTGTAAAGCTGTTTATCTCAAACTGAGATGACTTCTATCCAGGCAAATGGTTGGAACCATGTAGCAGTTGTAAAGAGAGGTAGCGGGCTTGCTGATGTGTCAACCAGCGCAAGCAGCAGCCTTTGCATGT
This sequence comes from Coelastrella sp. UTEX B 3026, assembly GCA_002588565.1. NCBI lineage: Eukaryota > Viridiplantae > Chlorophyta > Chlorophyceae > Sphaeropleales > Scenedesmaceae > Coelastrella > Coelastrella sp. UTEX B 3026. Next base: position 18,613 of record NSMO01000973.1, read on the forward strand.
CAAGTCCAGCATGCAAGCCTGCATTGGCTCGAAATGCTGGCTGTCGCACCTACTGTCTGCAGAGCCCACCAGCGGTTTGGACAGCTTCACAGCCAACGAAGTCATGCGGGTCGTATCGAACCTCGCACGGGACGGTACGACCATCGCTACGACCATCCACAGCCCGAGCAGCTACTGCTTCAGCCTCTTCGACAAGTTGCTCATACTCATGTCCGGCCAGCTCATTTACTTCGGTGAGCCGGAATCGGCGGCCATCACGTACTTCAAAAAGAGCTGCGGCGCCCGGCAGCCACGGGTAGGGGACAATCTCGCGGAGTGGATGTTGGATGCTGTGACGCAGGCTGACCGGCATGAAAACAAAGCAAGCTTGGCACACACGTACAGGAAGAGCGCTCAGGCCAAGGTGCGTCCGGCGGTCTCGAGGTTAGACACGGGCAGCAATCTTGCCAGACCAGCAGTTGAGCTGAAGTAACACCTTCAGATGCATGAAACAGCACAACTTCTGTGCAAGATTGCGACAGAGCCCGACCGCCTCCACCGATGTGTTCTGGTGTCTGCTACCTCAGGCCAACCAAGAGCAGCTAACCAACCTGCTGGACAACCAGCTGCGGCGGCGTTCCCGCGTAGCAGCAGACAAACAAGTAATAGAGCCACATGCACCATCAGGAGCATCACCAGCAGAGCAGCAGCAGTGTGACCTGGACACAGCAGCCTGCTGTAGCTGTTGCAGCAGTGGCAATGGGGGTTTCTTGGACTGTGGCGCATATGTCACTCCAGCTTGGTGGAGCCTCAAGGTGCGACATGGTGTGGCAGACTTGAGCGATATCGTCTCATCTGCCACAGTATGCTGTACTCTCCCACAACCTTTGGAGTAAAGTTTTTCAACAAGCAGTTTACTGCTGATGGAACAGCAAAACCACAGTCTACGGTAGTTGGGGCTTCTTGAACATCATAACATCAACTGTATATAGCATGTGCAAGTCACAGCTGCCAGCTTGACAGGTACAGGGAATGAGTGCACTATTGCCAATAGCTGAACCAGCTGCTTGATCATATATGCTGATGGCTAAATGCATATGTGCGCCTGCAGGTCCTGCTCCAATACCGTACAGGGCGGAATTACCGATCCTTAGTCTATGTGCTGCCCCGGCTGCTGGAGAAGCTGCTGTTTGCTGTTGTGGTGCTGTCACTCTACTGGGGCAAGGGAACAGGTAAGATGCCACGACATATCGCGCCGGCTGCTGGCGGCTAATGCCGTATGTGTATCCAAGCAAGGCAAACAATGTCTTCTGGTATCAGCAGCGATTATATTGTCATAGGAACTTGCAGCATCTTGCAAAGTGCATTGCGACCGAATGCAGTCTGTGAAATGCTGCTGCTCAGAGGTTGTGTTCACTACTGCTGCTGCTGCTGCCGCTGTGTCTGTTGCAGACTTCAGCACATTGAACATCCCTGTCCTTTCAAGCCTACTCTTCCTCATGGTGCTCGCCCCAATGTGCGCCGCCATGATCTACCTACCAACAATGGGCACAGAACGTGCCCTATACATCCGTGAACGTAACGACGGACTCTACCGGCCACTAACATATCTGGTGTTTAAGCTGTTAGATGAGTTGCTGATGATGGGGCCAGTTACAGCTGGTACAAGCGCAGCAGTGTTCTATGCTTGCAAACTGCAGGGTAGCTGGCTGTTGTTCTGGCTTGTGCACTATGCCACGCTGGCAAATGGCACAGGTGGGAATCGTGCGATAGCCCCACCAGCATTCGGGTGCCTAATCAGTCTATGATCTAAATCAAATGCATGTGTACAGCATGTCCGCTGACAAGGCGAGTCTTGCGAGCCTGGAAGTGCAGTCAGTTGTGGTATGGCTGTGCCAGCTGGCGGACTTGCTCATCATGCCATCAGAGCCCTAACTTGTCAATCCCAGTACACCATGAAACACATCGCCAGTAATCTGCTGCATCATGACTGGTGGGATCTCCACCGAGAACAGTACTGCCCTCACAGCACAACACGTCCTGTAAACAGCACAGTACATTCTAAACCATGTGGGTTCTGTCTGCTTGCAGCTCTGGCGTACTTCCTGGCCAGCATCTGTCCTGGTCTGATGGTGGCCATGCCAGTGCTATCATTTGTGCTGGTGTTGAGCTTGATTGTCTGTGGCTTCATGATACGCGTGGCAGCTATGCCATTCTACTGGTGAGTCCAACAGCCTTGAACTGGTTGTGGACTGTCAGCCCGGCGGTTTCTGGAAGCAGATATGTGCCAAAACTGTGCAGGGGAGCCTCAAACAGCACCAGTAAGCCAGTGGCCTTCCCACAAAGCATAAACTTCAAACTGCACTGGCGTATGTGTGTTGATAATGACAAAGAGCTGACATATTGCTGGGTTTTTGTTGCAGGTCCTGGGCTGTCAAGATCAATGTAGTGCACTATGCCTGGGGTGCTCTCATGATCAACCAGTATGAAGGTCGCAGCAACACAAAGCTCGGCGGCGTCAATGTGTTGGCATACTTTGGGTTTGCTGATGCAGATGCTTGGTGCTACTTGGGTATCATTGCTGGCATGTTCTTTGGCTGGAGCTTCCTTGCATGGGCTGCCCTGGCATATGCCCGCAACCATAGGCGGTAGCTCTGACAGGTTCTGGTTTGTGACACACAGGGAGCTCTTTGGGTGGTGACCCCCATGCGTGAGATTGCAGCTTTTGCCAGCGCAATTGACTTGTTGCATGGCTCAGTGCGATTGTATGTCAGCTGACCGGTGGCTTGCCAATATGTACATATATTACCCAATGGTGTTGCTGTTGCCTGATGCATCATACGTTTGTCGCTGATAACAGCAGCAGTGATAACTCAGCAATGTTACAGGTGCTTTATCGCGTTGAAAACTGGGTTGCCACACAATGTACTTGTCCTATCTGGTCGCAGTCTGTGAAGTGTCTGTATGTGCAGATATTCGTTTTATAGGGATCCCATACTATCAGTCAAAGCTGTCATTGGAACTTGTTATTGGCACATGACTCCTGTATCAGTATCTACACGCAGCAGTGTGACGGCAAGTTCTGATCGGTACCGGTGTGGCTTTGAAGTGACTAACTGTGACTGGCAGCCGTTGTCATTTGGCACCAGCACTTGTTGCATGACTCTATCATGGCACGTTCTCAACGGTCTTCATAAGTTCTGTTGACTAACGCCGCATTAGTGACGCATGTTGTCACCTGCTGGTTTCTGCCTTCGTTTCATGCTTGTATTCACCATGTTCAGAAACAATTATGAAGTTTCAATTCTGTTTTGGTGGTGCTACATCTTGAGGTGGTGAAAAGCGCGCAATCAGCGCTTGTGCCGCAATTGCAGTCTGGATTGGCATGTTCTACTAGCCTGTGGGTGCCTGTGACAGGCCATGTGGCAGTTCAGCACTGTCAGCTAATACAGTATTGCCGGGGTTGTCAACCCGTCCCAGCCCATGACCAGCGAGCCGATCCGGGCATGGTGCATGTAACAGGTCTGGTTTCAGTCAACTATATTGATGTCAGACCACTCCCCACAGGTTCTCGCATTTCCCTTTGCGCAACTGTCCGGACTGGTCTATGCGAAGCTGACATTTTTGCGGGGACTGGCGGATGTGCAGGGCACCCATATGCCACGTGGCTCCCACTTTTGCCGCGCACGGCGCCGTGCCCAGACACCCGCTGCAGTGCGCTAGCGAGCCCTCGACGCACGCTGCTTGTAAGCGAGCTCCTATGGCACCCCTGGAGCTTGAAAGCGCCAATATGGGCATCGGATCGTCAGCAGTACAGGCACAGCGGCAGTCGAGCTTTCCGGGACTGCAACATGCCAGCCAGACCGGCCCTTCGTGCGAAGCTTCTTTTCTTTGTATATACTATAGGTTGCCATACATCTGCTGACCTCAGACCGATCATAGCCAACGCCCAAGATCACACCCCACTCTCAGGGAGCCAAGCATTGATCGCCTCTAAACTCCCCTTTACCGCAATCTGTGCTGGCATTGACGACGCCTGGCTGTGCCGGCAACGATCTTGCGAGACACTGTTCATACGTAACTGTTTCATCAACCATAGCAGTATCTGTTTCAGCTCGCTGTGCAGCCCGTTTGAGGCCGCCATGGGATCCCTGGGTCAAGTGAACGAATTTCTGAAGGCAGTCAGCGATGCCATCAACAGCCAGAACCGTAAGTGTGCCTGAGAGTCAGCCGAAAGTGGTTGAGCTTGTGCAACTCACCCAACTGCTGTCTGTTGTTTGTGCCTTGCTGAGTGAGTTGTATGGCTGCTCTGGAGTACGCCTTACGTACCATCAAAATCAGTGTCGCGTCCCGGGTCACCTGATGCACAACTGCACCTGTAAGCACTGTAGCGTCAGCTGACATTCCAGCAACTGCTTTGGCATTGTCCTGCACTCTGTTGATGCAGTCGCCCGAGTAAAGCCGCTATTCCGTCTCGATAACCCACACGCGCAGCAAGCTATCTTCAGTCTCTCGGCAACCACCCCAGCGCAGCTCAACGGCGCCTGCAAACGTTGGCTCCAACAGCCATGGTCAGACATAACATCTCAGCATCTACAAGCTCTTCAGAAACGTGCCAACGGCCAGATAGCGCAAGCATATAGTATATACGTTGCAGAAGAAGGGCCAGCAAAGACGGCGCTCACAACGCTGTCGGAAAACCCGCAATCGGAGTACATGTGCAGCATCATGGAGCAGACAGTAGGGAATGCCGAGGCCTTGGCCAGGGAAGCAGATGCTCAGCTTATGCTGGAAGGTGACAGCAGTAAGGTGCGTGGCTTGATACAGCAGTAGCCTCCATGTATGGCTGCAGCAGGTCTGCAGCGATGAGAGTGAGGTTGTAGAAGCATGTATAGTACAGCGCAGGAGCAGGTGAAGCAGTAAGTAAAAACAGGCGCACGGGCAGTTGCTGACCGCAGCAGCGGCATGGTATGGCGTAACAACTATCACCAGCAGCAGAACAAGCAGGCTGGGTTGCTGCTTACACACGCCATGCACACTCGGGTGGTCTGTAGCACAGCAATTGTGTGTAATGCATGTTCTGCTGACACAAGTACCAACCTGCTGAGCGCAGCAGTGCCCAGAAGGATCTCTTTTTTCTTCATTGGGTAGACTCTCAGCACTCTTGCGGTCATGATGGTTGGCAGTGTGTTGTTGCCTTGCTTATGCCAAGCAATCGCAGCTGGAAGCTACGTGGAAATGTGCAACACGACCTTGCAGCGAGACCATGCCAGATGTTGGCTTTTATCTCCAGGCCTGCCTACTGAGGCTCTGTAGTATGTGGGCAATGAGTTTTGTGGTGCCTTCTCGCTGCTTTACGCTGCCACAGAGGGGCCTGCATGACAGCCGCAGGGTGAAGCCAACCCACAAAAGTCAAAGTGTAGAATCGCACGGTGTCTTGGCTGTGACAGCCACTTACCTGGCGTGTGTGCCGTGTGCTTGCTTGTTTGCAGAGCAAAGATATCGGGGGGTTCCTGCAACGCTGCATCAATATCCTAGGGCCAGCCAGGCGGTCAGAGGAGCGGGGCAGACAGCGAGGCTATCTGACACTGCTAATTCTCATGACTAGGGTCAGTTGATGCTGGGATGCACACTCCTGCTGTTGATATGCAAGTTAACTCAAATTGCTGCACAAGTCGCTTGCTATGATGTTTCCTATGTATATACTGCTGTGCCACATTTATCCTATGACCAAGTTTCAGATTATATAACAGCATCCTATGTTGACAGCCTTTGGGCCTCCAAGGCGCAGGAGTTGCTGAAGTTGTGCTTGGCTTGTGTTTCAGGTCTACATGCGCTTGAACAATGTGCAAGGCTGCAGTCAGGTGCTCAAAAACTTCAAGCAGAACTACTCAGGAGATGTGTTTCAGGTGACATTGTATCAGAGAGGTTGTTATGGCAGATCACACCAGTGAAGGTCTATTCTGGTGCCTGGTATCAGAGGCATGTTGATTGGTTCTAGTAGATGAGCAGACGATTGAAATGGTTGAGTTGTGTTGCGTAACCAGCGTCGGAGCAGCTATCAGCATCATGCGGCAGATGTCTATCTACGGTTGCGATCATTGTCAACACGCGTGTTTGGTCTGGGACAAAGGCGTTGGTCGACGTGTTAAAGAGATATGATGGCGTTCAATTTGGTATGCCTATTTGATCTCAAAAGCTAAGTTTGTTACATGTGCCAGCCTGTGGCATCTTTGTGTGTGGACTCCAGCTGGCAACAACATACAGCACTCTCCCTACCCCCCCCCCCCTCCCCAACTCCATGTGTTTGCAGAGTATCCCAGCAGCGTACCGTGTGTCAGCGTACTACTACCTTGGTCGAACAGAACTCAACAGCGACAACATCGCAAGCGGCATTGAGCTGTTGGACATCGCTTTCCGAGAGTGCAAAGCCGACAGTGAAAATGTCAAACACATACTGAGAACCCTCATACCGGTATGTTCCTATCGGGGCATGAAGTTGTGTTGCATTGTATTGTGTTTCTAATGCTGTATTGAGCCTTGGAGTGTCAGCTGTCATCAATCAGAAGAAATACATCACTGGTGGACATACCAAAGCCCTCTGTGCCAGATGAATGCACAACGACAAAAGCAGCAGCATGCCTTTCAGCATTTGTAGAAGTGGATGGTTATCAACAGTCTGTTGACACTGTAGTATGTCTGCTTGTGCAGCTCGGGTGTATTTTTGTAGCTACAGCTATAGCCATGAATGTCTCAAGGCCTTGTTTTGTTCAACAAGACTGTTTACAGCATCTGCATGCAACTGAACTGTTTACATCACAGACTGCAACAAAACAGATCCCTGGCCCAAAGGGCCAACGGCCTTTGCAACATCTTCAGTAGGAATGTGGCAACAGTCACAGGTTAAATTGAATGCAGTGGTTCTGCAGGCCGTCACTTCACGTTCTTGTGACACGCCTTGACTCTGCATCTGGTTGTGCTTTGCAGTCGAGAATGTTTCAAGGTATCTTACTAACCCAGGGGCTGCCATAACCTCTTACCCTTTTGCAGTATGAGCCATTTCAGCAAGCAGTTCAGCTAAAAAGACTGGCTGCTTGTAAATATCACATTCACTTGTTGCAGTTGTCCATAGTGCGCTGACGCTGTACTGCTTTTTGCAATACAGTTCAAGATGCTGCAAGGGTACTTTACCTACCAGGAACTGTTGGAGCACTGAGGACTGCAGGGATATGAGCCGTTTAGACAAGCCATACATTAAGGGACTGCCTGGTGGCTTGCTATTGTCACATTTAATTATGTTGCAGGGCCCTAGCCTAGCTCCATAGTCCTAACACTGTGTTGGACTATTGTGCATTGCAGCTCCTAATGTTTTAGGAGTTCTACCAACCCAGGAACTGTTAAAGCACTACGGACTGCGGGGATATGAGCCGTTTAGACAAGCCATACACCAAGGACGGCCTGGTGGCTTGCTATTGTGACGTCCGTTGATGTTGCAGGGTCACCTGCCTTGGCAAGTACGCATTCATGGTCATTAGGCTCTGTCTCTCTACTATAAATAGTTCACTATGGTTTGCTGAATATTTTGATATAGGCCGGAGCCTGTGTGATGGTTGGCGTGCACTGGTGTCCCTTCTCCATGGTTCTGACACTGCCTCAAACGTTTGTGCATTGCAGCTCAAAATGCTCCAGGGAGTTCTACCAACCCAGGAATTGCTAGAGCATTATGGACTGCGGGAGTATGAGCCATTCAGACAAGCCATTCAAGAGGGTGATGTCGGGCTGTTTGAGCGCAGCATGCAGCAGAACCAGCTGCGGCTGATCTCAAATGGGACGTATCTGCTACTGGAGAAGTTAAGATTCCTTGTCTACAGACGGTAAGAGGAGTTGAGTATGACACAAGCTGCATTGTTGATATGGTTTAACTGGGCACGCAGATCTTAGTGCTGGCCAAAGGCTGGCGTATATACAGCATGCAGCAGATGTCTCCTGCCTACTGCTGGTCTGAGTCCGCATAGGTTGCAATGCGGGAAACGAGTGTACCCTGACTTATTCAAGAACCTCCTCCGCCAGTTTATCAGAGACATGAGACTTGTTGTGGTGAAGTGAGCTTTTGAAACTCTGAGCGATCTGGCTACACCTTGCGTCTTTTGCTGATGCTGATTGTTTGGGCTCTGTGTTATCGCAGGTTACTGAAGCGGGTTGTGGGCATCAGCAAGTCTCATCCCAATCGGACCTGGCAGGAACACCACTTGCCACTGGATGTTGTACTAGCAGTATTGCATCAACAGCAGGTACGAATCCACTGGCAGAGTAGGCTTAGTAATTTGCTTTGCAATCCAATCAGTGTTGATATTGATTGCTGAGAAACTGGGGTTCTCTTATGGTGAGAATTTGCAAGCACCAGTTGGCGATCTGCAAACGAGCACTGTTGGAACAGCAAAACACCTCTGGAGTTATGACGTGTATAAGTCTCAGCAGTCCCCACACAAGCTGCAGCAGAAGCAGAGGACCTCTGTCAATGTGTGAGCGGGATTGCACCTTGCTGCGGCTTATCCTGAAGCAGCAGAGCTGCATGTCATACTTGTCTGCTGCTGTTTCACTTGTCTCAGGTGCCTATCGACATGGATGAGCTGGAGTGCATGGTGTCCAACTGCATAGTACGCAAGTACGTGAAGGGCTACATCAGCAACAAGCTCAAAACAGTAGTGCTGGCCAAGGCCCAGAACGACCCAAATGCAGCGTTCCCAGAAGCATCTGAAGACTGGTGGCGGGACCCACAGTACATGACTAGCCAATGACACTTGCGGCTGGGGCGTAGAAACATGATGAAGGATGGCTGTTTGCGGCTCTGCTATAGATTGTCCTGCTGAGCGGTAGGCAACTGCCGTAGCACTGAGTCCGCAGTGTCGTGGCTGCGCAGCTACGGCATGCCGGGAGCGGGTGATTTGCGTGAAGCTTTGTGCTGTTGCAGGCTCCATTGCCTGCATGCGCATGCGCGTGGAATGCTAGTATAGTCCCAGAGCAATCAGCTACCGCAAGAAGATATGTCTGCGGCCTGCTTCTGATGCACTGTGTGTTGGAGATCTCAAACCCTGCCGCCTAATGTCTCGGGCTCTTGTGCAGGTTACCGGATTGACGTTTGAATCGTTCAAGACCGTCTAAATCACGATGACCGTAGAGATACATAATAACGCTGATGCAAGCTGCAGCGGCTCGACAGCAGAAGCCGTGCCCTTTAGTCTTCAACCGGCAGGTCCCCGGCGAACCTTCCGGCGCATCGCCGGCGACTCGCTTCTGCACTGCGGACCCTGTGCTCAAGCGATACTGCCAATGTTACACGGCGTCGACAGTCGAGGATGATTCAGGGCAGCGTTTGTCTCGTGTCCTGACAGCCGGGGCGAATATACGTAACCTGACATGGTGCTCCGACGGTGCCGCCGGTGGCACCCGGGTCGGCTGTGCAGCTGTGCTACTTGTCTGCTGCACTGAGACAGCTGTCTGTGAGTCACCAATTGAACGCTGATTCAAGCAGCGAGCCGCTCCAGTTGGCGACTACTAGGGAGGTCTTCAGCTGCAGATCGATATTTGTCCGGAACCCCCAGGGTCATATTCCAGGCTGCCCAGTGGGGTCCAAACCGAAGGCAGGACGGGCTGGCACTGTTGAGCTTTCAGCCCCTTCACTCCAACGTGCGTACTAGGCATAACAATGTCACTGATCCGAGAATATTGTCAGCTTTGACTGGACCTTCTCATCGTTCGGTACTGACAGCCACAGAGGTTTTTGCCTTTACAAGTAAAAGTGACTGAGCCAATGCAACAAGATAGATGCGCTGGCAGACTGCACCGCCATGCAGGGGTCACCACCCAGGTTGGTTGTCTGCTCATGATGACAGGCTCTGACGGCTGACACTGTCCGGGGCCTTGGCAAGTGTTGTGAAGCTTTTTCAAGGGGCGAGCGGGCTTCAACAACAGTAACACCAAGGTGTACTACATAGATCGATCTATATAGTACCCCTTGGTAACAGAATGTATTGACGTCTCGTGACTTCACAAGGACTGAAGACGCTTTGAGGTTGAGGCGTGGGTACCAAATGCGAGCAGCAGGCTTGGAGTGCTGATCAGTCCGTAGCCGCATAAGATTCTAACCCACCACAGCAGCGTCAGACAAGTTGAGGGCCAGTCATCCAATCCGACTTATAATTTAGGGTGTACATTGCAAGCCTAAAGCAAAGCTGGGCCTCCCTCTGGGTATGTCTGTGTCAGGTGCCTCCAGGCTCACATGGCTGCAAGGCGGGCGTCTGCAACCAGCACACATGTCTTTATAAGCCTGCTCAAACCAGCTGCCAGACGCTACCCATATGAACGGTAGCGTGGCACACCATGCTGTAAAGGGGCAGCGGCTCAAGCAGCCGACGTGTAGGTCACTGCAGGTCCCACCCCAGCTACGAGTTGGAACATGCCGCAGCATCATCATCCCTGGCCGCCAGCTGCAGCAAGATCCATTAGCTTCATAGTCTCCTTGCATAAGCGGCGTATTACAACAAACTGTGTTGGATTCAGCTACAAAGGCAACAGAGAGGACAATAGCAATGTTGGTTACAGCAGTTAATCCAGGCAGCAAGTCACTGCTGATGACACAGAGGTGGTTGATGCAAAACAACGCAAGCGCAATGGTACCTCCATAAAACTCTGCAGCGAGCCAACGGTTGCATCGGCCGGGGTGAAGCCCCGCGTTTCTTCTGCACTGTGACCCCGATTACCAGTGTGCGTACATAAACAACGACTCACAAGTTGGTATGAGTGCTCATCGAGCTACATTGCTTCCTGGGCACCAGGATGTCGGTGATGGGAGAGGCAGTACTGCCAACACACGGCGCACCTGGTTCAGAGGGCTCAACACGGGTCGAAAGCCAGCCTCAGTATCGTCTGCTATACTGCGAGTCATAGCAAACTTGACTATGCTGCTTATGCTGTTCGTACTTCTGCACTATCGGACAAAGCAGTACCTACACAGCAAGAAGCACTACAGCTCAGCATTAGCGGCGTATGACAGCCAAGCCACCACCGCAGCATCGCATAGCACTATGACGCTAGATAATGCTTGGAGGCCTCCGCCATGGGTAGGGCAGCCACCAGCATTAGACCCTCTAGCCTGCACCCCACAACTGCTGGTGATAGGCGGCATGAAGTGCGGCACCTCGGCACTGTTCCACTATCTCAACGGCACAGTACCGCGACCGCCAAAAGCAGCAACGGAGAGAGCCGCAGCTTGGATACCGCCCAACTTTGGAGACGACCAGCAGTTCCTCAATGGCACACCAGCAAGCGCAGAGTACTGCAGGAAGTTCTACAGCCTGCCAGACGAGCAGCGGCGATTCCATCCACAGCTTATAGGCTCAATAGTAACAAAGGAAGTGCACTTCTTCGACCAGGAGCCAGCACGTGTCAGGAACCCCCAGTTTTTGAACGAATACTTTGGCAAGTTTGCAGGGGTGGACATGACAGCAGATAAACCCAGTGCAGGAATTTGCAGCTACCCCCAAAAGCTGGGCCTAGACAGCAGTAGTCCCCCTGCATTAGTACGTATGGAGGCCACAGTCATGTACATGCCAACACGGACATCAGCAGGCCTGGTGAGGGACTTGTTACCGAACACGAGGCTAGTGGCAATGCTTCGGGAGCCAGTTACAAGGGCAATCAGCAGCATAAACATGGTCATACAGCGCGGGGACTTCAACGAGCTAAAAGTATTGAACAAACATACACCTGAATACAGCGAAGTGTGGCGGCAAGTAGTGGTCAGGGAACTGCGCAAGGAAATGGCATTTGTCAATGACTGCTTTGCAAGCGTTGACACTGATTCAGACCTAGGTCTGGTTGAGCAAGTCGATTACTGCGTTTTGCGATGGGGTAACAACTTGAGGACTCCCAACCAGTTTGCGAAGTTGTCAGAAAGGGTTTTGGACATACATCTTGGTCTCTATGCCCTACACTTGTCAAGGTGGTTCGGTGCGGGGTTCAAACCTGAGCAGTTGCTGATTTGGTCCACAAAAGCATTCAAGGAGAAGCCTTGGCACCATATGCAGCAGCTAGTACGGTGGCTAGGCTTGGATGCCAGCAAGTGCAAGCCAGAAATGGACTTCCTCAAGATGCACAAGCGAACATACCCAGACGGCTCGCTGCCGAAGGGTTTCCTGCAAGAGGTAGCAGCGTTTTATGAGCCCCACAATCAGCAGCTGTTCCAGTTGCTAGAGCAGCATGGGTATCATGCAGTGGTGCAGCAGCTGAAGCGAGCATGGCCCCTAGAGTTGGCAGCAACTATAGAAAGGCTAGAGGAGAAGCCACAGCAACCAGCAGTCACACTGCTACAGCAGTAGTACTATACAGCAGTCAGATAAGCCTGTCTGTCAGTTGACGCTCCAGCTCCCATGGTGCAAGGAGTCTGTTGTTTCTGTTACGAAGCTTGTGTTCAGCTCTATTGGTGACACCAGCAAGCACCAAGGAAGTCAGCAAGTACTGACTCGATACAGCTTTGCCAGCGCATCTATCTTGTTGCATTGGCTCCGTTACTTTTACAGGTTTGACTGCGATGGAACAGCACTGCTGTGAGTCACAGTTGCCAGACTACAGGGCTTGCCTGTGTTTGAGACATGCAGCACAGCCACTAGATAGGCTGCACAAACTGATTGTAGAGCAATGGTGCGCTTTGATGTAGTGGCAGTGTCATTGGCATATGGTACACCATTAAGTCCAATGCTTTGGAATGTCGAATACCTTGTGAGTTGCATTCAGCTCCAGCTGCATAAGTTGGGGTGTGCCGTCTAGTGGTGGTATCTGCTATCAAAAACACAGTATATGTCTGTTCAAACCAGTGATCAATTGTTGGCTGCTTTTACCAGTTTACTTTTCGAGTTCTGTCTGTCTGTTTTGTGGTGCCAGTTGCAACACGTACATGGCTCAGGTTCACCTGTATGGTTACGCAAACATGTACCCTGGAGTGCTTTGCCGCAGCAGTGCGGCACCTTCCAGCACATGCACCATTCCTGCATACGTGGATGGGTAGAACGTCAAGCTCGCTTCCGCAAACTACGTCGGAAAAATGACCCCCCTTAGTAAACGGGGTTCCCGGTTTCCGAAGACCCCCCCTTCAGAACATTGATACCAACCCCCACTTACGGCAACTGCCCCTTTACGGAAGCTGGCGGTTCTGGCAGCGCAGCTTCCGCAGCCATGTTTCCGGCAACCAGGAAGCCGCGTTTCGGGTATCAGCTGTTGTGCAAATGTGTTTTTGCTTGTCTGCTGTACATGTGTTCAACGTTGATGCGCGGCGGTGGGAACCCAGCAGATGGCACCGTTGCTACTTAGGAGGGCCCGGCCATGCCACATGTAGACCTTTAATGTGAGGCGGTCACCACTGGCCCCGCAACCCGATCGTTACCTACATTTGAACGGACTTGTTTCCTGCCGTGAGCTCGTTGATATAGCGCCCGGCACTGCAGACGAGCTGCGGCGGTCTGACCTGCTGCCGAGTCATGCAAAGCATCGATCCGCTCATATAATGTGCCAAATACACGTATATTGGTAAAATAAAACGTAGACCACCGCTGCCGGGCGCAGCAAGCACTTCGATCGTGATGCTGTTGCTTGAGACAACATCAAGGGTCCCGGAAAGCCTGCAGTCCCGCAGCCCAGTGCTCGACGTCATTACGGAGCTTGGGTTCCCCACCTGACATGTTCAACGTTGATGCGCGGTTATTGGACGTGACTGACGGCGCATGATAGTACATGTATGTGGCAACAGCCGCGGCGGTTCCGCCGGAGAGTTTGGTCGTACGGGTTTGAATGCTCTCTTGGCCTTAGGGGCTGAGTCTCGTTTTGTCTGCTTTTGTCCCGAGGCGAGCATGCATCACCGTCGACTGTCGCGAAACATACATCTCCAGGCTGTTCACAGCCGCAGCTTGCGAGGTCGCAAATGCAATAGTGCGTCTGATCTCAGTGGGCTCTGTTCACCAGCACGCATGCTTTTGCCTTTGATTCCTGCTCACTTTGCATGTTCACAAATTAGAAGTTTTCACTTCGGTTATGTCAAACGCCGGCATCAGATGCTTATCACGGTGCTCAATCGAGTTTCGCTCGGAGCGGCCGTCAATCCACCAGACGGGTTTAGACATATTTCATTATGGACTATACACCGGGCACTGTGCAGCTCATGTCGAGTCGGTTTCGAAATCATGTTCCGCGGGACCGCAGGGCACAAAGCCGGGCCGGAGCCTTCAGACCCCCTGTACTTAAGTTTGTGACCTTTGCATACTAGTAGCCCGACTTGGAAAGTTTACTTTTGAAGCATATGGAAATGACCTTCGAAGGTGTAATGTAGTGTCCGCAGCTGGCATGCCGGCAGGCTGCCGTGACTTGCCATGTACAGTTCTTGCACTGGTTTGGAGCTCAGCGATAGTCCTTGACCAGTAGTCTGCCCGGTGTACTGAGTATGGCTTTCAAACAGACAGGTCTATGCATCAAACATGTGTGGCGAGCGTCACAGGGCTACAGGCGACTGAGGGCCCAAGCTCTCATAGAAAGTGAGCTGGTTTCAATATTGAGCACGTGATTATCTGCTTAGGTATGCACTGCTACATGCAACATGTCAACTCTGCATAGATGCTTACAGTTACCAGCAATCTACTGCAACAACTTGACAGGCGTACCACAAGCATGAGGGCATACTGCAGCTGCAGTCCCTCTCTCAAACTCTGCTGACAGCACTACTGCTGCTGCTCTGGTAGCGCACTGTTCCACAAAGCCAGATAGCTCTTCCTGCACCGTCTAGCCTCTGCTGATGCTGTTGCACCGCTGCTGCTGCTGTGCTCCACTTTGCACTGAAGTTCAGCTGCTGCTTTTGCTACTCTGCTGCTGGAGCTGTTTACTTCTTGCCCTTGCCGGTAGCAGCTGGCTGTGTGGCAGCTGGCTGCTCCATGTGCAGGCCCTGGATGGACAAACATAACCAGGACAGTGGTAAGCACAGTCAACAATGTACACATGTAGTATTATTAGGAAGGCCGATAGCAGCCTGTGTGGCATCTGGCTGAAAGTATGAGCAAATCTGAGCAGCAGCGCGCCCATCTCTGGCCATCTCTTCAGTTAGCGCAGCAGCTTTGCTGCTTGACAAGCAGCAGAACTTTAGCTGCTCCTGTCTTATGTATGATTACCAGAACCCCAGCGCTGATACCACTCTTGTTGGCAGCACACCACGACAATACACTACAAGTTCTGCATATCACGGCTACAGCAAGTCACAACTCTACTGCAGCCAAGGGCCCTTGGGCAATTCTTTTCTCAAAAAAACATATGGCAATAGACAGCTGTCTCCTTCAAGAGATCACAACACATGGGCGCCTTCAACTTGAAGGCTATGGAGCTAAACTTTACATACATCAAAGTTTAGCTCCAAGCCCTCAAGTTGAAGGCGCCCATATGTTGTGATCTCTTGAAGGAGACAGTTGTCTATTGCCATTGCTCAACCAAGTTATTACTCCCCTGCAAAACTTGACAACACTGCACCTCCAAGAATCAAGCACTGAAGCACTGTACATCCAAAAACCAAGCACTGTACCCCCAACACCCCCAGAACCCCAGTCGGTACTTACTGAGCTGAGGCGCTCCTCGCGACGCTGTGCCTTGCGCTCGCGTGTTGCCTTGTTCTTGGCACGACGTGCCTCGAACTGATCAGCGATGGCCTTCTCACGGATCTTCTCAGCCTTCTGCTTGTGGACAGCCTCGATCAGCACGCGCTTGTTCTTGAACACGTTACCCTTCACCTGTGAGTAGACGACGCAACATGCAGCTGAGTACAGTTGCAGTGAGACTGGTGCCAGATCATTGCGGCAGCTAAAGTAGCGATGCCAGCGCAACCAAGCGCAGGCAGGTGTGACACACTCGATGCTGCTCCTACTGCTGCAATCAGCTCCGCACCCAGCTACCCATTTCTAGTTATGAAACCATCTGCGCTGACTGCCAGGTTTGATGCTGAGGACTAACTGTATGTCGGACGCTTCATGGCATTCATGATTGTGGTGGCGGCGCCAAACCTCTGTGAGGGGCCTGCCGCCACAGCGATAAAGGGACACTTGGTGTCCTGAAGCAGGCTGGGATATTGACATTCACTGCACTACTGAAATTAGATGGATGCTGCCTGAACTGCTGCTGCGCTGCCAACCCGGTTGCTGTGTATTGGTCCCGCACCTTCATGTACAGCTCATGGTACAGGTGCTTGTCAATCTTCTTGCTGTCGCGGTACTTGCGCAGCAGGCGGCGCAGCACACGCAGGCGGCGGATCCACAGCAGCTTGGTGGGCAGGCGGGCCTCACGGGTACCACGGCGCTTACCTACACGCACAGTCAGCAGGATTCATACAGCGATTGTGTGTAAACGGTTGTCTGTCAGCATGACAGAGTGAGCATTGTGACATGGTGACGAGCACAATCACAGTGGTACAACTGTTGGCAACGGTCTACTAGGGCAACAATGCTCGCAGCAACCACAAACGGGCTGTTGTGCTGTCTGCTGCTGGCTGACGCAGCTGCCTGGTGCAGGAAGCAAGTTGCATAACATCTTCGCACTACACGAGCTGCTACCGGATACCTCAATGGGAATGAACGTGCATGTCCTGCCAGTGCTGACGCTACGATACCAGTAGCAAAAGGGCCGGACAGGCTGCTGCAGCCGCTGCTGCTGTGGCTGTAATAACCTCACTGCAGCCACCTCCCGCTTTCTATGATGCATGCAATGCCTGCTCTTGCTCTGGCTAGTCTTACTAAATCCATCCGCTGCAATGGCATGACTGATTCCTACTGTCCACAGGTGCTGCTGCAAGCAGTCCAGCAGCTGGCTGTAGTAAAGCCAGGACCCCAAAAGGCTGCTGCAGCTTACGCATTCTTGCGCTTCCCTGCTGTGGCGGTTGTTGCAAGCGCTTTGGGCCTAGTCACTGTGCTGAGATGTCTGTGCAGGCTGCCGCGCTCTGTGGTACAGGCAGCGCATCCATTGTGCCTTCCCTCCTCCTGCACAGCACAGCTGCCGCTGCTGCCACGCAAACAATGTCTGTGGCTAATCGCCATAGCCTGTCCAGCTACGCCCTCCTGTGCGCCCATCTGCCAGATGCTGATCTGATCCCAGAACTGCTGATCCGCTAAATGCTTTCTGCTGCTGTCATCGCCAGTGTTCCTGCAGCATTCTACTCACCATAGCCTGTGTGGCGACCCTTGGCCTTTGCCTCTGCCTGGCGCCTTGCCCTGGCGCGTGAGTGGATGGTTGTGGGCTTGCGGATCACAAAGCCATCCTTTACCAGCTTCCTGATGTTTTGCCCTGCAAAACAGCAGCACACACTGCTGCTGAGCACTTGCCCCTACCGTTCACAGACTCCCTTATAGCCATAAATGCTGCAACTTGCGCGATCATGCGCTGTGCATACCGAGCCCACGGCCCCTAGCCTGGTTTCCTCGCTGCATGCTGCTGTTCCGAGTGGCGAAGTCCTGCATCACAGCTACTGCTGTGGCATCGGGGCCAGCAGGCTTCCCAGCTGATCACAGCTAGGCTGGGTACGCTGATCTCATACTTTTCAGGGAAAATCACTCATGCTGGCCAGTCTGCGCGCAGAGTGCCGCCTCCAAACCATCTGTTTGCCACATATCGCACGCTGGCCATAGGCTGCAGGTTGCCGTCTCTAAAGTGTTGTTACTCACTAGAGTTGGCCATAGAGATCTCATTGACCTCATTGGGGTCCAGCCATACTTTGCGAAGGCCGCACTGGAGGACAGAAGCGGCAAGCCGCTTCTGCAGCTTGAGAGACACCATGGCTGCGTCTCTCCAGTCACGATAGACCAAAGAAAGAGGGAGAGCTGAGCGTTCCGGCAACCCATATCACGCAGGACAAAGCAGCCAATGTTGGAACCCCAAACCCTCAGACTCAAAGTTTGCGAGCAGGCACAAAGAAGCTGTATGCTTATGGCTCAAAAGCGTTATGCCTGTATTGAAGTTGACTACGTTACGTCTTGCCCATGCTGCTTTTACACATGCCACTGTGATGTAGGGGACGTTGCTCTGAGCATTCGCTGCGTGTGGTTTGGCGAGCGTTGCCACTCAGGGGACGTGTGTTTTTTATGAGGGTTATTATGGGCTACCAGCGCCGACGCGCCGTGTGTACAAGACCATTCAGGTCCACACAAGCTTGTCAGTGGCATATGTACAGCTCTGAAGTGCTATAGTGCGCCTCGCTAGGATGCAGCGAGTTCACAGCTTCGATTGGTGTGGCTCACACTAACAGAAGCTAGTACAAACATTTGGGCATGGGGGAGCCTGCTGCGCAGCTAGGGCAGCTGCGGATTCTGATGGTCAGTGACTTCTTCTATCCCAACTTTGGTGGGGTGGAGAATCACATTTATCAGCTGTCGCAATGCCTCATCAACCAAGGCCACAAGGTGGGAGTATGTAAGTATACGCTGTGTTGGCATTAGATACCAACGTACTGATTCAGGCAACACAGCAGTAGAGCAGTGCGACAATACGCCATGCCAAAGCGCAGGACAGACCATACATGCTTAGACAAGCTGGCCATGCACCATCTCTCCACGTCATGCCGCCCAGTTTGACCATTATGCGCTGGTAAGCTTGGCGAATCGGTTCTTCAAACCCGACCATTGCCAGCTGCCATGTCGACCAGATGACATTTGTGCTCCTGCACTCCACATTGCAGCAACGACCTCTGGCTTGCTCAAACCGGCTTCTACCTGCAGGTTGTTGTAATGACCCATGCATATGGCGATTGTGGTGGTGTGCGCTATCTGACGAACGGCCTCAAGGTAGCTATTTAGCCAGCAGCAACAGGACACCCTCTGCATCAACAGCTGCAGGACAGGTGCTGTCAGTGTAGCATCTGGCACATCCTGCTGCCAGGTACAACAGTAGCCGACACTGCAGATCTTCATGATCTTGAGAGTGGGGACCCCATGCATGACACTGCAGCTCTTGCCAGTGCATATGACCTGTTGCATGGCTCAGTCACTCTCACAGTCATGTCTGCAGCTATCCGTCAGCGCTGCCATGAGTTAGCAGGGTGTACGCGGAAAGCAGCAGCTTATGGTCAATGGTGTATTGTACAACCAGCACAGCATCTACCACAGCACACAGCAGCCGCAGCAGCTGCAACGCAGTCAACAATCCAGCACTGGCTGAACCACCATTGTAAAGTTCATCCTGCAGTAGGTATTACCTACAGTGGTGCATGGAACGGTAGCTTTGCCCCATCAGAGTACGTCGTCAAGCAGTTATCTAAGTGCTGTGTACCTGGCAGGTCTACTACCTGTACCGCCGGCCTATCCATGCCCAAAGCACCATGCCCACATGGGTTGGTGCCTTCAGGATGCTAAGGCTCATCTGTATCCGTGAAGGCATCAACTTGGTTCACTGCCACCAAGCTTTCAGCACGTTAGGGGCCGAAGCTTTGGTACAAGCTCGCACTATGGGATATAAGGTTAGTATACCGCCAGGCTGTTGTAGTTGAGGGTTGTTCATAGCAAGCTTGGGCTTTTGCATCAGCTGCTGCAGGACGGTCACTCATCGTCGGATGGGCCCCCTCCCCCGCCACTTGCTGTACACTGACTACCAGTGCGCATCTGACAGGTTTGCCACTGCTGCCTGCAACGTCACCAATCGGACAGTCTACGCACCTTTGCCATGCATGCTGGGTCCAGGGCTTTCACAGTGTGGCTGGGTTTGTTGGCGTTGCAGGTCGTGTTCACAGACCACTCGTTATTTGGCTTTGCTGATGCGAGCAGCATTGCCACAAATAAACTGATCAAGGCAGTGTTAGCGGACGTGCAGCATGTTATCTGTGTCAGTCATACCAGCAAGGAGAACACGGTGCTGAGGGCCTGCTTGCACCCAGCTGCTGTATCAGTCATTCCTAACGGTAAGTACTTGGTTGGCCGGACTTTTGCCTTGCAGCATCGCCAACTGCGTTGTGCTGATATGCAGGACAGTTGAGCAGTGGCCAGCATAACCAGAGCCTTAGCAAGCCGGAACTTGCTGGCTGTGTGTTCAGCGGCAGCTGACTTCAGTTGTGCAACCGACACATAGCGTAGCAGCTTCTGTGTTCCTATGGCTCTAGAGTCCATTGCAGGCCTGCATGAGATTTGGAACGCTCGCACTTCAATACATAAGGTTGTGCACCATAAGGTTCCTTCTTGGATATGCATGTGTTGTAGATGCGCCTGGATCTGTTAGGCATGGGCTGTAGCAGGGATCTATGTTGTCATAACGCACTGTGCTGCGGTTGCTTTCCTGCAGCTGTTGATGCCAGCGAGTTTGAGCCAAACCCCGGCCGGCCACGCCCTGTAGCTGGTGGTCCAATCACTGTTGTGGCCCTGAGCCGTCTGGTGTACCGCAAAGGCATTGACATCTTGGCACTGGTGATTCCAGAGATCTGTCACAGACACCCCAACGTCAACTTTATCATAGGTGTGCAGCTGCAGGCCTTAGCCGCTGAAATAAAATTTGTTTGAGCAGAGTTGCCTGGCAGGCAGGCGGGCGGGTGTGTAGGTGTGTGGGTGGGTTTGCAGATGTTGGCAGTGGTCAGACTGTCTACTGTACGGGGTGTCTCTGACACCACATTGAGACACACGGCCCAACGGCCTTGCGACCGGAAAGGGTAATTCTTCTTCTTTTTTTGTGCACGGCCACATGCTTCTGCGCTGCTGGCATCACAGGTGGCGATGGGCCCAAACGGCGCCTGCTTGAGCAGATGATCGTCCAGGAGGGCCTCAGCAGCAGAGTCAAACTCACAGGAGCTATACCACATGAGAAGGCAAGGGACTTCTTGGTGAGAATGCAAAGCTAAGCTGCCTCACGAGGACCAGCTATGGGTTGATGGTAAAGTTGCTGTATGTGCGTTAGTGTCAGGCCCACCGCGGTGACCACCACTCAAATGTGGCTGGCCTGTGCCGCCGCAGCTGTCAGCCACTATGACAGCAGTATTGCTTGGGTAACATACAAGCAGGTGTTCATGCACAGCATGCAGTGACTCAACTTTACCATGTGTGCAGACCCCAGCTTGAGCCCTCTTCTACCTTGGTCCATGTTGGGTACTTCACTTGTAGGCGCCAGACATCTGATATGTATTTCCATTGCTCATGCTTTGCACTGTTTGTGCTGCTGCAGTTGCAAGGCCACATCTTTGTGAATGCAAGTCTTACTGAAGCTTTCTGTATGGCCATTGTTGAGGCAGCATCTGCGGGGCTGCTGGTGGTGTCAACACGGGTTGGAGGCGTGCCTGAGGTGAGCAGGTCTGGCAAAGCTGCCCCATTCTTGAACCTGGGATCAGATCTGTGGTGAGACCAAGTCTGTCAAATCTGGTATTTGTAGGCAACGGCAGATTTCCCCTGTGTGGGTTGCAAAACAAACAGTTTGTGATGGACAAAAACGCTGGAACTCGGCGGTTGTTTACTTAAATCACCATGCAAGCTGTCGCAACCGATGCCAACCATACTGGTAGCAGCAGCCAACCATCCACGTCTCGCGGTGTCAACACCAGCTTGCTGCAAGTGCGTCCACCTGATGTGAGGTTGCTTGCTGAAGTTACCTCAGAAGATCTGCTTGGACCGTGTACCAGATCTGATGCAGCTATGAATACACTCTTCGTTCGTGCAGGCCTGCTCTTTATCATTAACTATCAGTTGCTTGAAAGAATCTGCACCTTCTCTGTTTGTTTATGCAGGTGCTTCCACCTGATGTGATGCTGCTGGCGGAGCCCAGTCCAGAAGAGTTGCTTGATGCACTGGAAGAGGCCTTGCACCGCGTGCCTGATCTGGACCCAGTGCTCCAGCATAAGCGGGTGAGCTGATTTCAGATGCGGCAGCCAGATAACTGCATCACGTGCTTAGCACTCATCAACCAGTATTCAGCTCCTGGCAGTTGCCTCTCTCCTAAGAACACAAGAAGCTACTTCCGGCCTCTGACCTGCTTCAAGTGGAGTTGAGGAGTAGAGGCAGCACACCAGTAGTGTTGGCCAAGTTGTGGTGCCATGTGCTGAGGAGGTTCCATGCATGTGCGATTCACAGTCTCCCCAAGATGGTTGATTGAGATGATTACTGCCAGCATCGATCTTGTAGTCTACAAGTCAGAGAGTACCTCAGCTGCAGCTGTTCCAGTGTGCTGATGCAAAGATCATATGCCAATGCCAAGAGCAGCACTCACATAGTATCTTGTAAAAGTTACACCGTTGTGTGCACCACCTGGCAACATGCAGTGCAGCAACACCAGCTGTGTGTCAAGAGTAATGTCACATGTCACATATCGCCATGCTTCTGCAGGTACAAGCAATGTACAACTGGCCGAATGTGGCGGAGCGCACAGCTGCAGTGTACAACAAAGTCTTATCAACAGCTAGCAACCACGATGAGCTGTTGCCTCGCTTGAGGCGGTATAGGTCAATCGGAATATGGGCCGGTTTGGTTTTCTGCTGCATTGCCGTGCTGCTGCACTGGTTTTGGCGGTTCCTAGAATGGCAGCAGCCAGCAGCAGAAGTTGAGCGGGCGGTGGATTGGCCCAGTATACAGGAGATGCTGGCCAAGAAGCCACAACAGCAGCAGCAGCAGCACTTGCATCATCAGGAGAGGCAGCAGAATTCAAAGCCTGAGCCTGACTTGCAGCAGCATGCGCAGCAATTGCAGCAGCCGGCAACACCGGTTGAAAGAGGTGTAGATCGGCCCAGTGAACGACGGCAGATGCTGGAAGACAAACAGCAGCAGCGGGGTGAGCAGCGGGGGGAGCAGGATGATATCCAGGGTTCAGGGCAACAGCACACACAGCACTGGCAGCAGATAGAACAGGAGCAAGCTCGGCAGCAGCAGCAGCAGGAGGAGCAGGGGATCATGAGCAAACACCGGCAACGGCAGCGAGTAAACAGGAATTCTGGACAGCCGTTGGATCAGGAACAGCGGCAGCAGCAGGAGCAGGAACGAGCAGCACCAGTGAACGCGATGGTTGATGGTCAGAAAACGGCTGGGAGATACAATTTGAGGTCACGTACAAAGAAGTAGTGGTGTTCGTGGAAGGGGCCTATCTGTCCAGATTGCTTGCTCTTCAAGTTATGTAGCCCAATTCCAGTTCAGTGGGGAAGAGTGTCTTGTGTCAAGAACATGCTCTCAACAGGTTGTTGAGCATCAGAGAGAGCGTCGTCTGCCCAGCGCACTCAGGCGGCTAGCATGCTGCCATACCTAGTGCAAGCATCCAGCAGCTGCTACTACTTCTTGCCACACCGTACTGGTTATCACCTAGACCTCGTGAGCCTGATGTCAGGTGTAAATGATATTGTAGTTGAGGTCACGTGTCTTTTGTGTGCACAGCAAGCAACCTGCCAGTCTGATCCTAGCGTAGCCTTGAGAGGCTGTAGCCCGGGGTGCGGTGGCCGGTCGTACGAGGAAGCCTCCTCTACGCAAATCTTTGTCGTACGATCACGTCATGTAGAACCAGAGAAGGAATTGCAACGCGCTTATCAAGAATTCTGAGGTTGCGCACGGTGTGGGCCACACAGAGGTCCAAAGTGTAATGTTGGAGGTCAACGGTCACAGTGGTACACCAGCGTGCTTGCATATTCACTGCTGATGCGCTTGTCCTTTCAGCTGCTACGCAGGCACGCTACAGTTGGTTGCCAGAAACCTGCATCAGCGTGGCGCCTCGTGGGAGCAAGCTCCGACACTGTATCACTTGGACGACATGAGGAGTATCTTGCTTCGAGATAGTTGTGCCAAGGGGGCCAACATGCGTACATCTGGTGGGTCAATGCGTTCCTACTTCCGTGCCAACGCACACGGCTGGTATCGGCCACACAACCGGCGTAAAGCTCCCAACTTGTTGCACAGCTAAAGAGCATTTTGACGTCTGGTTGTGCAGTAGATTATGGTCAGCTGTGCTGCCAGGGCTTGCCTGTCGGTGCTGGCATACAATCACCCAGAGGTTCCAGCATCGTGGCCTTATGGTTGCTTGCGTGGTTGCATGCAGGCCTGTTGAAGCGCATCACCCCCATACGGATTGCTGTACCACTCTCTCGGCGTGTACACGCGCAAGTGGCGACCACAGGGACAACGGTCCAGATAGATGAGGTTTCTTTCGCAGCAGATGGTAGATCAGCAGGTATTCATCGCCTTGGACGCAGTCCAGCTTGTATCATATACATCACTGAACATAGGACAGATCAAATTGTCCAAGGGACTATTGTAGCAGTGCCGTCAGCAGTGGGTGGTAGCCTGAGGACTCTCAGGCCTGACAGAGCACCAGCCTGGGCCTGGCTGTGTCAGGAGCGATATGCCAGCTACAGCAGCAGCCAGCACACGCTTACTGCTCAGCCACATTACAACCATTCTATCTCTATTCTGTTGGCGAGACATCTCTACATCACACCACATCCATATACACCCATCAGTAGACTCTTATGATGCATATAGTCGTGCTTTGTGACCGTGCTGCTATCAGCACTGCATTCGCTAACGTACCAGAGCAGTTGCGTCTGCTGGGTGCAGGCCTGAAAGCTGAGACACCAGTCAACTACCGGCAACTGCCAATCAACTATGCGCCAGAGACACAGTTTACAGTAAGTGCTCAATTAATAACAGCAGTGCCAGATCAGCGCAGCGATATGAAGAACTTCTGCTAGACGGAGCTGGCTTTGTTGCGAGTAGGAAGTCTGCTGGTCAGCGTTGATTGCAATTGATCATAAGCAGCTGAGTTAGGCTGGCTTGGCCCTGACATTGTCAGCTGTGGTGTCGCGCTGTGATACCATGGCTGACAATGTCAGGGCCAAGCCAGCCTAACTCAGCTGTTAAAGTGACTTGAACAGATAGGTTTTTTAGGACTTTGAGGACCGGAAAACTGCGCATGTAGAATTCAGACATTTGTCAGCCCCAGAGTTCAACTGATTCACTTACTCTCAGCGCACCGGCCATCAAGCAGCATGTAGCAGAAGAGCAACACAAAGAGCGACTGATTCAGGCGCAGCGCGACCTTTCATTGGGTTGCAGCACAGATGAGTCTAGATCAATCATGCCAATGACACCCTCAGGTGACTTCCTGGCTCTGCAGGTCGACAGTGTTGCAGCAGCTGATGCACGACGCTTCAAGCTGCATCCATCTGTCAATTTTTGGGCTACATTCAACACGCGCTTCAACAGCCGGAGCTTAGACGCTCCCAATGAAGACTCTGTAAAGTACGTCCAGTGCTTTAGTGCTTGGGTTTAGGGGCCATGGGTGTGCTTGATGCCAAACAACAGACAAAGCTTGTCCGGTAGGATAATATTCGTAGGATAGCAGCAGAGATTGTTTGGAACGTGATCCGTTATGCCTGAGGGGCCTGGTACCGCAGCAGATCCATCAATCTGTGGGTACAAGCACCAGCTGGCCCCTAGTAGATCCATGTTCTGCAGCCAGTAGTACTGTGCTGTTCGCATGATCACAAGGTGGGCTCAAGCATTAAGGTGACGACAAGTGCTGCTGCTGCTGCTCCTGCTTTCATGTGCTCAGCCGCCAGCGGCTTGCAGATCTATCCAGCACTATTAGGGATCTTCTGTCCACATCAGCACTGCAAGATGCTGAGTCAGCGGCTTACTGGACATATCACTTGGGACGCACAGGCTTCTTCCTTGGAGTGGTAGGTGTGGGCTAATGCTTTTGCTGCTTGGATATGTCAGCCTAGAGCAGCAGGGACGTTTCCTGCAGCACTTGCGGTTGTATAACATCACCGGTGTCAGGTTTCTTGGGCATCTTGCACATCGGCGGCTGACTAAGCAATCGGATGTTGCAGTGCAGAACTGTGAAGAAAGGTCAGCAGACAGTAGTGCTGTCTTGTCCTGTTTTTTGGAAGCCCAGCAGATGGGTTGCCTCTGCCTTCTGACGCAGACAGTGCCACACCTCAACTGCCAGCAGCATTCGAGCTGTTAGGCCATGCCGCCAGTGCTCTGCTGGTGAATGACGCAGCATCCTGGCTCTATCAGTGGGCTTAGACGGCTTCATGCTGCAGGCATGTGTGATTCTGACCAGCACGTGATGCTGTTGTGAGATAGTCTTCAGCTGAATGGTGATGTCTTGTGTTGTGTTGTGTTGTGCAGTCTGCTGGCGGTGCCATAGCCCATCACTTATCAGAACAGCTCAGCGCGCTCACCACCACCGGCGAGGCGCGTCGCACTCCCTTTGAGAACCTGTCAGCCAATGCCACGGCAGAGATAACGAACAGATTAGCAGAAGTCATTGCGATGTATAAGCAGGACATGGAGAACATCAAAGCTGGGTTGTACAAACTGCCATGGGATATGACCACTCTGAGCCACAGGCAGTACAACCCGCTATTTGTTTTGTCGAGGTAAGGGATGCTATTTCTAGTAGGGTGGTGAAGTAGTTATGGGTTATTACGAGCTTGTGTAGTAGTTGCCGCCCCTGATTTGCTGGGGGCTGCTGCGTGCGCTCTATCGCAGTGGCCGCCGTATTACAGCTTACAGGCGTCACACCACAAAGGCGCCATTGTAAGGCACTAGCGTATCAAAGATCATATGTATATGTTATGTATGGCGTCCACTACTGCAAACACCGCGTATTCGCAAAAAATCCTTCTTTGGCAAAGGCGGTTCCGCCGTGATACAGCTTGCAGGCGTCACACCACACAGGCGCAATTATAATGCACTAGCATATCAAAGATCAAATGTATATGCTATGTATGGCGTCCACTACTGCAAAAACCGCGTATCCGCGAAAAAAACGACGGGAAAGTTCAATTTTTTCAATTTGACCCTTGATGTAGCGTGCCGAGGACCCTGCTGAGCATCACCGTCACCTAGATGGCTGAGTAGCTCCAGTCGACTCCGCAAAGCGGAATGGCGCAGTGGAAGCGTGATGGGCTCATAACCCATAGGTCACAGGATCGAAACCTGTTTCCGCTATTTTGGCCTTTGTTGTGCTGTGCTTTTTCCCTTACTGTGGTGGTAGCGCCTCCCAGTAATTTTTGTTCTAGCACGTGCCAGCCCTGTTGGCCTAGCAATGGCTTCGTCCCTCCTGTAGATGCTCACTGCATTTGCTACTGCATGGGTGCATTTGCTACTGCATGGGATCTTGACGACGTCTTTGCAACTGGGTGCTTTTGTTGCTAAACCTGTGAATGCTGATCTATGTTTCTGCTGTGCGATGCCCACAGGTCTGCCCAGTTCTTTTCAGAAGCCGTCTACACTTTGAACCGTCGCATGAGCAATGCAGATCCCAACAACTGGTTCGGCAGCAACATGTATCCCAGATACTACACTGACAACACATTCCACTACCAAACAGATGGTTGGTTCAGCTCAAGGTGGGCGTCTAACATGCAGCACGGCAAGCATTGGTACTGTTGCTTGCAATTGCCGCAGTATGTGCATGTAGTCTTGCAGTTCTATGGTGGTGCACCTTTTGTCTGCGGTAGGCAGGCCTCTTTCTAGTCATACTTCACGCGGGTCACAGTTGTGTGGGTCTGGGCAGGGGCAGTTTTGAGCTTAGAACATGCTACAAAGATTGAAGTTCAGACCACAATCACATTGCCTTTCCTCTCCACATGCTTGTGATAACAACACCGACACTGACACTGACTCCGCATTGCTCTCAACCGAACTGCTATGCAGGTCTGCCAACATATATGAGTTCAGCACAGAAGCACTGTTCTTTGGTCGCCAAGATTCCATGCAGCGCACCACCCTGCTGCCTCTAGCTGAGCACATCAAAGCCACCGGTGCTAATCCTGCCAGCATGACGCTGCTGGAGGTCTCTTGTGGCACTGGCAGGTTCCACACTTTTATCAAGGTATGGCGCAGACCCGGTGTGATACCAGAGTCAAGCAAATCTGCTGTCTCACAAATGTCAACAGTGTGTGTTTGTGCGTTTATCAGGAGATTAAAGCTTTTCAACAATCAGATAATTTGAATGACAGTTGATGCGTCGCCTGGGGTGTGATTTGCTGTTTGCTGAGCACATCACAACCATTAGTGCTGTGACAACCTCTTAGCTTCACATTGCTAGAGGTCTCTTGTGGCACTGGCAGGTTTCACACTTCCATCAAGGTACAGCGCAGGCCGGTATGGTACCAGAGTCAAGCAAAACTGCTGTGCTAGTTGAGAGTTATTGTTTCTTTCTCAGTAGCCAAAAGCTTTCTGACCACAGCACAACCACAAAGGTATGGACTGTTAGAGATTCAACACATACGCGTATTTAATGATACTGCATTGTTGAAAAGGTGTACCTAACCTACCAATGAATTGTGTGGAAGTGCCACCTGGACAGATATGCCCGTACAACAGACCTCATCGGCTCAAAATGTGTATTTGCTGCTTCACAGGACAACTACCCTACCATGTCCACTATTGCATCAGACCTGTCACCCTTCTACCTCACCAAGGCGCGAGAAAATGTCAAGTACTGGAAGAGCATGAGGGCACCAAGCCTGGACCTGGGGGCAACAGATAAGACAGGTGGGAAATCTGGGTTTGCTGGGGTTGCATGCTCTCAGCATGCACAGCATGTGCTGGTGGCGGGTATCTACCAAAGTTCCTGGTAATGCTGAGGGTACTAGGGTATGCCAGAAGAGAAGCCTGAAGCCTACTCGATATAAGACCCACGATGCTGTATCAAATAAATGAAATATTCCCTGTATTTCTTTGGGACTTGAGGACTAGTGAATTGGGTTTTGTTTGATACAACCTGGCTAGCTCTGGAATTGAGACATATCGCACTGATGTACAGAATACTGCCCAGTTGATCTCGCAGTACATTCTAGTTACAGCATGTCTAGTGCTTACTAGCTACAGCATGTCTAGTGCATACTAGTTACAGCATGTCTAGTGCATACTAGTTACAGCATGTCTGGTGCATACTAGTTACAGCATTCCTCATTTTGTTGAGAAGAATTTCTTCCGCTGCGTCTGTTGTGTCCTCAGGTACTGACTACATCCAGTGTGCAATGGAGGACATCCCCCTACCAGATGCCTCAGTAGATGCTGTCATGTGCGTATACGCTTTCCATGAGATGCCGGAAGATGCACGTCTTGCAGCAGCAGCTGAATTCTTCAGGTGTGTGGCACATGGTGGCATTCTTTGGCTTCACCTTGCTCAATCTGTCTTGGCTTGGTTGGATTACATTCGATCTGCGTGTGTCCACAATGGATGTTCATGCCATTGTCGAAGCTTGCTTATCGCCTTTTCATGCTGAGCACTCTAGCAGACCCTGCACGGGGGTGTTATATTTCTCATCGGTTTCTAGGCTTATCGGCTTGCATGGGTGATGGGCTGGCATGCCAACACAGGGCCAGCCCCTTAGACAATTTCAGGAGTACTGCAAACATCGACCAAGCTTTTGCCGTTGCTCATTGACTGCTTATCGCAGGGTTTTGAAGCCGGGCGGTGTTGCAGTCCTGACTGACAGTGCACAGCTGGGTGACAGACCAGAGTGGGACAAGACATTGGGAGCCTTTGGCAACTTCAATGAGCCACATTACAGGTACAATAAACTGACTAACACCAAGTGATCAGGGGCGCACTGCAGCCAATGACCCATAGACTTGCTGCCCATAGTATGTATCACGTCCCTGCTATTGTGGCTCCAAAAACATCCTGTCTACACGTTGCGTTGGCCCTGTGCTGTCCTGGGGATGCTGCCCTGTGGCGTGGCATATTGGTGGCTGGTCCCCTTTCCCCCAAGGACAAAGAAACCTGCAAAGCCGTATGCAGCCCAGTGCCAGTGGCAGCTTCAGCTTGTTTCCTTTGCAGTAGAGGCTTCCGCAGTCTAATTTGTTGAAAGTATCTACATGAACCTTGCCTCTCTCAATAACAAAGAGTAAGAGCATGAGAACAAGCATGGTGGTTCAAGCCCTCTGCAACTGTGAGCACATCATGTAGGAGCAATATGTTCGTTGTTTTTCCTGCAGGAACTACATCGCCTGTGACTTTGGTGCCATGTTCGAGTCCGTGGGTTTCCAATGCGGCACAAAGTACGTGGCATCAGCCTCCAAGACTCTCAGCTTCACAAAACCAACAGCAGCCTCCACAACCGGCTCAAATGGCAATGGGGCATCTACTAGAGTGTCACCAAGTGATCTAGAGATTGCTGCAGGGGCTGGTGGGGCTCCGGTCACTGGTGCAGGCCTGAACTAGGGGGCCCTGGGCAGGCTAAAGGTTAATCAATCACCACTTGGGCTCTCACTGTGGTGTGGGCAGTGACAGCAGTACTGCCTACTTGGAAGAAATCCATGGGCTAGCGCGTTACACTGCTGGTCGGTGGTCTTAAGGGCTTCAAGGTGGAAAGCTGCCCTGAATCTGGCTGAGGGGTGACCTGTCGAATGCTGGAGAGTCCTGCTGCTGGTGTCAATGCATTCGGGGTGTGCAAGGATTCTGTGGTGCTAAAGCAGTCCTGTGTTCTTATAGATACAGCATCACACAATCCGCAATCATGTCATTGAGTTGTGTAAGGTGTAAAATGCTGATTTGTACAGTTGATGCTGACTCATGTGTACAGCCACGCAGGTGTAACTGTGAATATGCTGTTGGGATGATGCTCTGAGATTCACAGCATATGCTGAATGCAATCAGCCACTGCAGCTGTAGCTCAATTACAGCAGTGAGAATGCAAAAGCATCAGCAACTGTACTTAGCTGCTGAGTTGTATAGTAAATCGAGTGTTGAGTGCATGTGTATGGGCACGAAGGTGTCGCTCAGGCGCTAGGTTGCTGCTGCAGTGTATTGCATGCACTCAACGCAACAAGCTTCCGCAGGTGCCTTTTGACTGCGGTAGTGCAAGTGCAGCATTGTCAATGACTTGTAGCTAGTATAGCTGCTGACGTGTGCAATCAACTGACAGCTGTTTCCATGTGGACGTGTGGGTTGTCACAGCACACGGTGTTGGCGGGTTTTGGGGCTCAGTATAGCAGACATTGGACGCAGTAGCCACCACAGGCCTAGGTGCAGACCAATTGCAGCAGTGCAAGTGCGACCTTGTCAGCAACCTACAGCTGGTAGCTGCTATGTACAATCAATCAAGGCTGGTACATATGCATACATGTGCCCTCCGCATTGTCGTTGTGTTGGTAGGTTTTGGGTTCAGTGCACAGCATACCATGAATGCAATAGTGGCTGCAGGTGCACTATTGCATCATGACTCAAATTTGTTTAGTAAGGGCTAGTAAACCGAGTTGGCATGTGTTGGTAGGTTTTGGGTTCAGTGCACAGCATACACTGAATGCAGGAGGGGCTGCAGGTGCAGACCAACTGCATCATGACTCGAATTTGTTTAGTATTTGAAAAGGCTAGTAAACCGAGTTGTCATGTGTTGGTAGGTTTTGAGCTCGCAGCATACACTGAATGCAACAGTGGCTGCAGGTGCAGACCAGCTGCATTATGTAGTCATATGTGCAGTATTTGAAGGGCCAACAAACCCAGTTGTCATTGTGTTGGTAGGTTTTGGGTTCAGTCCACAGCATACCATGAATGCAATAGTGGCTGCAGGTGCAGACCAACTGCATCATGACTTAAATTTGTTTAGTATTTGAAGGGCTAGTCAACCGAGTTGTCGTGTGTTGGCAGGTTTTGAGCTCACAGCATACACTGAATGCAACAGAGGCCGCAGGTATGCACTCAGTATGCATTCGTTTGCCAGCATCATGCGGTCGTATCTGTTTGGTACTTGAATGGCGAGTAATTGCATACATTGGCTGGTTGGTTGGCACCACTTGTTGCAGCGTTGATTGCCAACCAATCCCAGCTGCATCATGTTCTAGTACTGGTAGTACTCGAAATGAAAAGGGCTAGTAAGTCATGCTGCAACACTTGTGGTTTATTGGCATGCCGTTTATTGGCACCGTTGTTGCAGCGTTGGTTGCCAATCAATCCCAGCTGCATATTGTACTCAGTACATGAGTCATGTTTGCTCAGTACTAGCACCGGTTGTTGCAGCCTTGATTGCCAATCAATCCCAGCATGTACTCATGTCTGCTCAGTACTTGAATGGCGAGTATGTGCATAAACTTGTGGTCTATTGGCACTGGTGGTTGTAGCTCTCATTGGCAGATCAATTCCAGCTGCAATTCTTGCGCTGTGCTGCAAGCATCATGAATCATGGCCCAGCGATACTATCGCTGCACTAGTAGTGCATCATGATGTGTATGTTGCTGAGCACTGGCAAGGAGCTTTCTGCTGCCACACTGTCACACATGCTTGGGGTCTTGAGTTGCTTCTGGTGTTTTGGCAGTGAGACTGCTTGCTGTTGTGTTGTGTTCCGTGCGCTGGTCGTCACAGGAAGCAGCCATGTGCTGTGAGTTGGCTGTATGTTATTCCGTTACATTTATGGGTTACGTATTTGGCAACGTCAGTTGTTGGCTCACTTCGCTGCTAGGAGGCCTTCTAACGCGAAACGCCCTTTTGCATCTGATGTTTCCTCAAATATGGCAATTTCAGCGGCTTGCCTAGCAGATGCTTTTGGTTATGGTATACTCATGTGTCTCTGCCGTGTTTGTTATAGTTGCTTGTGGTTGTCCTTCTTGTTGTAGTGCTTCGCAGTTGCAGTATACTGCTTCTTGCACATATATAAGCCAACCACCAGCCATGTATGCTCTATGGCCATCAGCCCCGTGTCCCATGTCAGAGGGGGAAGTAGTGCTTGTAGTATAGTGCATGTTGTGTATTTTCTAGCTGAAGACTTGTGCAATTGTTGTCACTCAGAATACATTGCATGTGGTTTGATGTGTTTGTTTGTGTGTGGATTTTTTGGGCTTATACAGTTTATTCCAGGCAGTGTCTCTGACCAATCCGGTTGAGTGATGGGTGTATGTTCATATCCCTCATGAGCCATCAGCTGGTCGTTCACGGGTGTCAGCCCTTGAGGTAACTGGTAGTAGTAGTTACTCTGGGTCCGGTGGTCAACCTGTGCAGCAAGCGTTGTACACGTGTGTGCCGCTTACGCATAAGCAGCGTGGCTCACCCTTATCAGTGACAACTGTAAACCAAAGATTCCAGTTCCCTACCCTGCGCGCTGCTGAAGCACCCGCCTGGGTGCCAGCACCCGTGACCATCGGCAGTCTCTGTCGGACGTCTACTGTTGATGAACACCGAAAGCATAACATGTTCAATAGGCCTCCAAACAGGCGTGCGACTTCGTCATTTATATGCGAGTACTCGCATAGACTAGTCTACAGCAAAATTGCAGTGAGCAAACACCTGACGTGTCACACCACATGGCTGTGGAATGGTATGATACACACCAGCTCGATGCTGCAAGATGCACTAGGAAGAATCGTGTGCCAAGCTGCATCTTGCACAGCTAAACACAACCTGAAGCCCCCAAAGGTACACAAGGCGCTATGACAGATTGTGCTACTGACAAGGGCAACATGGTACTGACAACGACAACATACAGCAACAGCCTGTCTACTTCGCAAGACGCACCTGCTTGCGCTAATGCAAGCACCCCATACATATACAAGTACCAACCCTCCCGACTTCAATGCATGCACCATAATGCAATTCTCAGAATGTTACAGACCTGGAATTCATGCGGACAGATGTTGATGATTAGAAACAAGCTATAGCAGCAACACAAGCTGTGGAGACTGCAACAGACCACCCCGTTTCCCAGTATAGACCCTAAACAAATCCAACCCCTATACTGGTGTGCAGCAGAGCACCATTTTCCCACTGACACAGATGATATACAACTATGGGGGACAAGCCAGGCACCAAAAACGTGCCCTCTGATTCGCCAGTTGCATTCGGTCACCCCAAATTAATACTCGACATTGAGCTCTACTTCAGCATTCGGGCACAAGGCAGCACTCAGCACACACATGCTGCATAGGTTGCTACTCGATCCTTCTGCTACAACCCCGGTTGATTCAATCAACACATATGATTTCATAACTTTAATGGTGTACATACCTTAATACAACATACGACCAGCAGATAAAAAGACAACTTGGAACCTGAAAGAAGATCTAGAGAACATAGATGGACTCGAGCTCACAGCACATACAGCCACATGTCCAGCTGTGCTGTCAGTCTCGACTCAAGGCCTTACAAAATCGACACGGCAGGGCACCCCGTCCTCCGCACATAGCTCTGTTATGTGCATAGCCGGAACATGTGCAGATGTGCGCAGCTACCCACCGACAATGCTGCTGCTGCTGCTGCTGCTGAATCACCCACACACCTGGAATGCACAAACACCTGTCCAAGGGGTATGGCACCATAGCTCACATGCACAGCTGACACACAAGATGTGCAGCTACCAACCAACAATGCTGCTGCTGCTGCTGCTGCTGTACAACCCACACACCCCGCATGCATGAACACCTGTCTAGGAAAAATCAAAGCAGTAGCTCACGTGCACAGCTGACACACTAGAAGTGCAGCTATCAACCGACGATGCTGCTGTGATACCCACACACCCCAAGCATCCATCACCACACTGATGAAAACTGCAAACTTGACAATAGGTTGCAGCCTAGCAGGCATAAAAACACTATATGACTGCAAACACATCGGGAAGCATGTAACTAACTTCTCGTTATTGCAGCCTCATGAGCATGCTGCAGTTGAGACACCACCCTCAAAGCTAGCAATAGGCTGCCTACAAAATGGACACAACGGCACACCCTTCGCCTTGCAACACACCTGGTATGCACACTGCAAACACAACGTATGCGAGCAGCTGCTAACTGACAGGGCCGCTTTACTATCCATACAGATGGCACAAGTACTAGCATCCAAACTACTGCAGACACTTGGTGCCGCTGATTCATCAGAAGAACTTGAGCCAGTAGTACTGCCACTTCCCGGTGTGAATTCAGTGTTCTTCCCACCCACTGGCTGAAGTTCCAGGAACCCTGGCCACTGTGAACTACACTGTGAAGTTCTGGCAGCGCCATACTGTGAAGTACTGCCATCAAATTGAGTACGGCCAGGATCCGTGAAGTTCATAGTACGAATTGGGGTGTGAACTAGGTGTTCATGTGCTGCTGCTGCTGCTGCGATCTCTGTACTGCGAAGCTGATCTGGCCCTTCAGGCTGATCAGGCCTTTGACGTCCTATCCCCTGCTGCTGCTGCTGCTGCTGCTGCTGGTGGTCATCGATCTCTGTGTCTGTCTGCTCGGCAGACTGACTGAAAAACTCGTCAGCACTTTCGACCTCCAAGGCCGCCCCTGCTGCTGCTGCTGCCGGTGGAGGTGACCTGCTGGCATCTCTGATGCCGTTGCTGCTGCTAGCAGCAGCATGGCGCAGCTGTGAGCTGGTAAGACCACTGGCTGAGCCCTGCTGCTGCTGAGCGCTGCTGCTAGAGCCCCTGTTGAGTGTCTCCTGCAGCCACTGCAGATGCTGCTGTCTTTCTGACCCCTGCTGCTGCTG
Source organism: Coelastrella sp. UTEX B 3026 (assembly GCA_002588565.1). Classification (NCBI taxonomy): domain Eukaryota; kingdom Viridiplantae; phylum Chlorophyta; class Chlorophyceae; order Sphaeropleales; family Scenedesmaceae; genus Coelastrella; species Coelastrella sp. UTEX B 3026. Next base: position 54,028 of record NSMO01000973.1, read on the forward strand.
CTGTGGCGCACTACTGCTGCCTGCAGGGTACTCCCTAACAGCGTTGTTGACCACGGCCGCTGCTGCTGCTGCCACAGGCTGAGGAGCAAGTGCGTCTGGCAGCGACAGCAAGACACCTCTGTGCCTGCAAAAGAAGCAACCGAATGCTCATGCTCAAGTACTACTTGCTTTGTGCTGGCTTTATGAACACCCTTTGCACGCTTGACAGTGCCTCTTCAAGCATAGATCAGGATATGCAGTTTACTGTCCTGCACTCTCTGCCTATGACACCTAACACGTCAGTCAAATCGGTCACTTGGCCAGCCGGATGCCGAAGTAAGCACGGACTTAGAAGACCATAACATACCGGGCAACCAGCAATGCATGAATGAAGTCTGTCTACTGCTTCAGTTATGCATTATGTTGTAAGCAGCAGCGGAACCAACAACAACACATTTGCTGGATGAGCACGTGTCAATGCAACCCAAGCCTACTGCTGAGCAGTTTGCACCACCAGCAGCCATTCATGAGCAAGCAAGGGGCAATATAAGGCACACAAAACACTTGCTAATCCCCACAGCAGTCGCAGCAAAGGACTCACCTTCTGCCACTGTTTCTGGAAGACCGCTGCCTGCGCTCATGCCGCTGCTGCCGCCTGCTGCTGCCACGACCAGTGCTGCCGCTGCTGCTGCCAGCACCAGTACCAGGGCCTGACACGCCCAAACTGCTGCCAGCAGCAGCAGCAGCAGCAGCGCTGGTACCTTGATCTGAGTGGCGCCGGTGGTGATGGTGCCTGCTGCTGCTGCTGCTGCTGTTGAACAATCTGCTCAGACTACTGCGCCTGGGTTCAGCAGTAACATCATTGCCAGCTGCAGCTGTACTGCTGTTGTTGCTGCTGCCAAATGCACTCGGCCATACAAAGCTGCTGCTGCCAGCCGCAGCAGCAGCACCCCCCAGGCCCAGGAAATCCCTGGGACGTTCCCTGGCTGGTGTTCTTTCCAGGCGTTCCGCCGAGGCCCGTTCCAAGCGGCGCTCCGCTGAGGAACGTTCCAAGCGGCGTTCCCTTCTGCTGGCTCTGCTGCTGCCAAAGTGAATGCGACCACCAAGTCCCTACACATGAAGCAACCACACAATTTAAACGCTTGTTATGTTTGGATAATACGAAAGAATGATATCAAGTCCGCAATACAATGCCATGCATCAGTTCAGTCACAAAACTGGAGCTATATACACCTGCTGGATCACACATGCAGAAAGTAGCCCTGAAACAAATGACTCAAAAGAAACCACGTCACACTGGCTGGCTTGCAGTGATGCTAATGTCCCCACAAAGTACATGAAATTGTTTGGATGAGGGTGGGGGTAACTGCTAGGAGCTCTGCGCCAATTGTACAGCGGTACAAACACAACAGAGCCACAACCAGCTCATGAATCAGTGGCAGAGTGGCCAAGGCAGAACACATAACAGAAGTAAAAACTTCATAGTTCTTTGTGAACATTGATAACAAGCATGAAGCAAAGGCAGAAGTATGCATGCTGAAAGAAGTATGCATGCTGGTGAACAAAGCTGGCTTGCCTGTATACATAAGGACTTGTAAGGGCGAACAGGAGCCGCATGCAGAGGTCTTCACCTGGTCAACTCCACTCAACAGCAACCTTCCCCCCACGCTGCTGCTAGCTACCAGCCTCCTGTCACTCCCGAGCATTGCTGCCAGCTGCTGCTGCTGCTGCTGCTGCTGTTAAAGACACAAGTAACACAGGCCCACAGATGCAAACAGGAATCCCAAACAG
>NSMO01000974.1:9493-23445 GCA_002588565.1 Coelastrella sp. UTEX B 3026
AGCCTGTGGTGGTGGTAGAACTGTAAACATATGCCAGCCGCCATCTGTTGGCAGCTAGGCACATCAGCACCGCTGTTGGTTGTGGTGGTAGAGCTTCATAACGCGTTGCCATTACTGCTGCTGCTCACAGGTCACAGATGGTGCTGCTGCTACACTGATGATGACTCGTGGTGAGGCACTCAAACGTGGGCTGCCCATCCTGGGCATCTTCAGGAGCTTTTCAGCAGTTGGTGTTGACCCAGCAATCATGGGCGTTGGGCCAGCAGTTGCAATCCCAGCAGCAGTAGAGAAGGTGGGTTGAGCTGCCTGAGCAGGTGCCTGATCATGTTGAGAGCTCGTGCCCTGCTTGGCAGCAACAGCAGCTTGTCCTTTTCTGACCAGTGTGGGACTGTGGTGGCAAATTGTCTTTTACTCTGCAACATGTAGCTGCATAGTTCTCTGGCAGTAAGTATTTTTCTGTCTGCACCAACCTCTGAGCTTCCGAAGACTTTGTGTGTGAGTGTGTGTGAGTCTGGGTAAGCTTCCGCACCTGAGCATGTTGGCTGCTCGCTGCTGCAGGCTGGTCTATCGCTTGATGACATTGATGTGTATGAGATCAATGAAGCTTTTGCCAGTCAAGCCACATACTGTGTTGCCAAGCTGGGCCTGGATGAGAATAAGGTATGTGTACAGTGCGCTGTAAACAGTTCAAGCACACTAGTTCTGCGGGTGTGCTTTTTGGAAGTCTTCTGTCATTTGGGTGCAAGCCTGCTGCCTGGTGTGGAGAAGTGAGGTGTATTATACCCTTCCAAGCAGCCTAGCACACAGGCTCTGTGAGCAGCCAGTCATGTTTGGCACTGCTTGCCTGTGAAAAATGCTGGAGATGGCTGGTCGAATGTGCAGGACCTGACAGATGTTAGCTGGTACTGCTGCTGCGACATGCGTCGTGGGTGCTGCTTCTGTCCTGACACACTGTGCTGCTTCAAAGACAATGGACAATAGATATCCTGACGTGCTGTGCTGCTTTAGATCTCAAACGCAGCATTTGCCAACAGTCCTTCAACAGTATCCCAACATCGTGCTGCTTCTGTCGTCTGCTGTCTCTCAGGTCAACCCCAACGGAGGTGCCATTGCTCTTGGACATCCCCTGGGCTGCACCGGTGCCCGCATGACAGCTACGCTACTACATGAGATGGCTAGGCGTGGCCCTGGTGCTCGCTTTGGTGTTGTGAGCATGTGTATTGGCAGCGGCATGGGAGCAGCAGCAGTGTTTGAGCAGGGCGGTGAGGTAGACAGCCTGAGGAATGTGCAGGCTGTACCACGCCACAACTTGCTGTCACGTGACGCTGTTGTTTGAAGCATGATCTAGCCCATCTGGTAGTGTGTGGTGATAGGTAGGCTTGGCACAGCTGTGGTCTGCGCTACCTTGCTCAGGGTGGCAAGAGGCGCTGCTTTGGGATGTGGCACTTCACAACTTGGATGTCCCATGATGCTGTTGCATACATCAGGTGTTTCTGCTGGTGTGTCTGCTGGTGTTTGTGGCTGCTTGGGAGTGTGCCTGTAGCGGCTGCAGCTGCAGCTGGTGTTGATGCAGTGCGGTCATATGCTGCCAACGCGTGCTGTCATGGGGTGGTGTTATGTTGATCAAGTGGTGTTAGTGCTGTGTGGCAACAAGGGCTTGCGTTTGTGTCACTGAACGCTGCGGTAGTTCATCTCAGAAATGTTCCGACTTTGCCACGCCACAGACTGTTGTTATGTTATGCTGTCACACAACGGTTGTGTAAAGCAGCTGATACGTATGCTGTCTGGCTGGGTGTACCCTGCCTCAAAACTGCTGTCACCGGGCTACTGTCGTGTTCTGTTGTGCGTGGGAGTCTGCTGTTGCTTTTGCCAAGGGATTTGTGCAGTTTGCTGTGGTTTCTTGCGGCTGTGGTTGCTGGTGCTTATGTCCACAGTGCCTGTGGTGCTCATATCCACAGTTCTGAAATGTTGCTTATATGATTGTATCAGATATTCCTTCCTTATGCTGAGGGCACATCTTCCTGATGCTGAGGGTAGTGTTGGTCCCATATTATAGCAGCAGCGAGTCTCCAACTCGCACAGCTCACTGCCTGTTCCCCCTTACCAGTTGCTGATTGATGGACCAAACGCAGATGTAACCTGCTCACGTCCTGAGCATGGAATGTCATTCCGAACGACATCGCTTATACTCGGAAGGTCGTGCTCGGATAATCGGCCAAGTGACGGTACACGCAGCACACCAACTCAAGGTATCAAAGAGCAAACCTGATCCTCTTTGCGGACATACCCAGAAGCACAGACTGTGCTGCACAGTCAGCAGCGCTTGTTGTCAAGTGGATTCCCGTTTGAGACAGACACTTGGTCCTTGTTATTTGCCAATTAATTAGCTGCCAGGTTCGTATTGCATACTCACCGCAAGTATTATCGGGTAACCACGCTGCCCGAATAGGCATGCATGTTATCCCGCGCATGAGACCGACTTTTGGCAATGACTGTGATCACGTCCAGATAAGATACACATTGCTGGCCCGCACAGGTTGGACACCAGTGATTGTAAGCAACGACACGGCAAAACACATTTTGTTCAACCGCCAAGTGCGGGCCAACAGCAAACTTTTGACTTGCCCGCCTTGCCGTGTCGTTGCTTACAGCCATGGCAGGAGGTGCGATCGTTTCAGGCCCAGGAGGGCGATCCGCCTCGTACAACAAGGGCAGGATTACGCCTTACGTGCTGCTGGCATGTTTCGTGGGGGCCTGTACTGGCCTTGTGTTCGGGTAAGTGTAGGGGGCCCGATGCACGCTGTCTCCGTCTGATCCGTGGGCCCACAACAAATGTGCAGCTGTCGAACTGGGTTGCCGTCACCTTCAGCGATCACTCTGGGCTTCTGCGCTAGCAGCTGCTCTTAGTGCAGGCACGGCCAGCATGCTGTCCTGCACGATCTCACAAAAATGTTTTTGTTTTTGCAGTTACGACATCGGCATTGCTGGAGGTGTGATAGCGTGAGTATCACTTGCCGGAAGGGTCCTCTAGTGACCATCGCCAAGCACCTAGCTGCTTTCAGCCCTGCGCAGCAAGTCCGCATCACATCCCCAGACAGAACGCTTAGTCGTGTTGCGCATGCAAATCAGCTGCTACCGACACATTGCAGCTCGGGATCTAAGCGAAGGTCGCAGTAGCCTGAAGCAGACGACCGGCACCCAGACCTACCTTCACAGCAGCTCTGCAGCTTTAAATACACAAGGCTAAAGCCCCGCCTCATCTTCGTTGCTCTCTGCTACCGTCACTCGTAAGCATGCATTTCTTGGAAGTGAACTGTTCTTGAGGTTTGGAATAATGCTGCTGTTCTGCAGGTACCCTGACTTCCAGGCACGCTTCTTTCCCCAGGTACGCAGCAGCAACCAGTCAGTGCGCTTACTGAACAATGTCGGCCAATCCACCCCGCAAATGTACTGCATCTGGTGTTGATTTGTCATCTATGCTGCATCTGAAGCCATGCGTGGCCCCAGAGACCAAGTCAACAGTGTCAGTAGTCTGCTGCTGCAGCACCGCGGCTGGGCAAGATGACCCAGACAGCTGGTACCATCTTCTAGGAAATCTACCCCCACCCTTCACCCCCCAAACCCCCACCCATATTTGGCTGAAAACAATACACTGTGAACCCCCTGTCATGGTTTGTAACTGCTTCCGCAGGTGCTAGCCGCTGAACACAACACCGGCAGTGCTTTCTGCAAGTACAGTGACCCCATGATCCAGCTCTTTGTCAGCGTTCTGTTCCTAGCCGGCATCGTGGGAGCCTTCATCGGCTCACTGACATCTAAGAAGATTGGCCGCAAATACACCATGATGCTTGGGGGCGGTTTCTTCTTCGCCGGCGCCTGTTTACTTGCACCAGCAGTGAATGTTGCTATGCTGATTGTTGGACGTGTTTGTATGGGGTTAGGTAGGCTGCTGGCAGCATCTAGGCACACAATACCGCAATGACAAGCTCTATCTTCTTGTCAACAGATCTGTTGTATGCTGACGCAGTACCCTTGCTTTGGCTGGAAGCTTATGTATGTTCATGTTCCTACTTTAGCCACTGTTACATGAAAGGTTTTTTTTTGCTGTAAGGGTATTGCTTCCCATAAAGGTCTCTAGTTGCATTATGTGATCTGCAGATCGGCTGGTGGTTCTAAGCAGTGTTACATTGCTCATGCAGGTGTTGGAATTTGTGTGCAATGTGGCCCGCTTTTCCTGTCAGAATTGGCGCCTTACCATCTGAGAGGAGCATTCAACACGCAATTCCAGGTCAGTCGGTGGTGTAACGTGCCAACTGCTGTCATGGCTAGCTGAGATGTGCCACTGCTTGGACTGGCAAACAGCCTGCTCCTGGATGGGCAAGGCAAGTGTATTCGGCAGCACAAGCCCAGGACTGCTTATACCTGCATTAACGCAAGTCAGTAAATGCCATCAGTTTGTGTGCGTTGCTGTAGATCTGCATGGTCAACCCATACAGCACCGGTTAACCTCATCAAATATGCACTGTTCTCAGCCGATTGTATGCGATAAAACCTGTCAACAAGCGACTGTGGCAATGCATGCAGTTCTTACCTGGTTACTACCTGGCAGCTAAACATAAGCTGCATGCAAGCAATGAACGCTCAAATGCAAGCCTAATCTGCAATGCAACTTGCCTATCATGAACTTCACCTTGCACTGCAGTTGTTTATCACGATTGGCATCTTGGTAGCTCAGTGTATCAACTACGGCAACCAACACTACACATGGGGCTGGAGGCTCAACCTTGGACTTGCTGGCATCCCAGCTTTGCTGCTGATCATTGGGGCTGCTTTGGTGCCTGAAACGCCGTCACATATTGTGGAGCGTGGGAACACAGAGAAGGGCAGAAAGGTGCTGCAGAAGATCAGGGGAACTGAAGGTGAAGCGGGGTTGTAGGGCCTGTGGAGTTTGGCTCCTGCAACATAGTATACCAAGCAAACTGCTGTATACTACATGCAATGGGCCGCCACCCAACACATGCTTGCACTCCTGCTTCTAGAGTGCTTTGAACGCTCCGAACGCTGGCTCTTGCACCAAACATACCTGAATTGAAGCAGAACACTGTGGGGTTCCAGGGCCTGGTGTGATCGGGGTTTTGTCAGGCAGCCGATGTGATCTGGCTTGGCCTGTGTTGCAGGTCCTATTGCTTTTGGTGTGGCCGTTGTGGTTTAGCATTCAAGAATGTCTTGCAGGTGCCCTGCATAGCTTCTGCGGAATGGTTTAGGCAGCACAAGCAGCTGGCTGACTGCAATAAAGCTGACCCAGCCAAGCAGCCGACGCATTTCAAACCTCCAGTCTGTTGTATCAACATGTTCAATTACCATCGTCTGCTTATGGCTGTGCAACGCAGATGTTAACGCCGAGCTGGAGGACCTCGTGGATGCCGCCCGCACAGCTCACAACTCAACCGTGAACCCCTGGCGCGCAATCTTCTCCAGGAGATACACGCCACAGCTCGTCATCATCATAGCTCTGCAAGCCTTCAACCAGCTCGACGGCATCAACTCCATAATGTTCTACGCGCCCCAGCTGTTTGATGCTCTAGGCAGCGGAACATCTCAGGCTCTCTTGACGCACGTCATCATCGGCGTGGTAAACGTCGTTACGACATTTGTGGCTGTGTTCACCGTGGATAGCCTGGGCAGAACCTTCTGGATGGTTGAGGCGTCAATACACATGGCGGTAGGTCCTGGCGGCAGCATTCATGGCGGTAAGCCGTTGAAGCTCCGTTACTGCATCAGATATACTTCAGCACAATCCCACTGGTGTCTGTCTCTGTGTTCCTGCCCTTCTTCGGCTTGCATACAATGATGTACATCTCCTACCGTTGGAGCCACAAAACTACATCCGGCTACCAGCTTTGCATCCTTGTCGCCAACTTGGCAGTGTCTTCCAGATAGCGGCAGATGCTACGCTGCCAGACTACCTGTCTTCGACAGCAGCTGCCGCTTGGCCTCAACTGAACTGCCTGCTGTGACCTTCTTGCAGATCTGTGAAGTGATTGTTGGTGTTATAATCCGCACGATGATGGACCCAGTAACTGGTTCCCTGCCCCATTCCGCAACTATTGGCCTCATTGTCGTGGTAAGTACATTGGACACATGGTACACTGTGCGATGACACAATTTTGTGGTGTAGAAATCTGATCCTTCACAGAAACAACATGCCAGTGCTGTTGAGCACAGCAATGCATCATAACCACTGATCTACGCAGCAAAGTAGCAGTCCAGTACAACACGCCGATGCTCCAGTTGTGCCACCGTGCGCTCAGTAATGCCACAGCCGTAACTGCCTCAGAGCTGCCAGGTTACAGTTCTATTCGGCTATCACCACCGGATTCAAGCTGCAGCAAAGCACAATCTCAGCAGCTTCTTTTTATCCTGAACGAAACAAGAACATGGCTACTAACAGCCCGGTGCTGTTACCACTGTGTTGCAGGTGTGTGTCTTCATTGCTGGTCATGCCTGGGGTTGGGGCCCCATGCCATGGCTCGTATGCTCTGAAGTTCAGCCCATGCACACTCGGGCAGCTGGAACAGCCCTGGCAACGATCATCAACTTTGTGCTAACATTCATCATTGGGCAGTTCTTCTTGAGCATGCTGTGCTCGTGGCATGATGGAGTGTTCTACTTCTTTGCTGGTGAGATTCAGACTCCATGATAGGCCGTCCACTTGCTGCTTGGAAAGCAAGCCCCTCTGTGCTAGCTGAAGCTTGATGTATCCGTCCTCGCATAGGCAACACAGGGAACCAAAAACCAGAAGCACTGTGCCGGGGCTCTAGTATTGTGTCTGACACACAAATTCCCCTCGACTTACGTTAGGGCCGTAATGAAAGCGCTGCACAGAGTGTAATCATTCATTCATTCATTCAGGCCTTGCTGCTTGGGCGACCCGTCTGTGTCTAGCTAAAGCTTTAAGTGCCTTGCATGGGCAAGTACAGGGAGCCCAAACACAGTAGCACTGTGCTGGGGCTTTAGTATTGTGTCTGAACTGCTGTGACTTGCTATCAGCCACAGCTAGTTCACAACATACTCAGAGCTTGCGTTGTCACGTAAATCAGTCCCTACAAAGTGCCATGAAGCCGCTTGAGTGTGGTAGTCACTACCAGTCTAAAGTCACAAGTGGACCCAGTTTGAATCATGGAGAGGGCCTTGGCTACTGTCACAGCACAACCATCTACCCCACTTTCTTGCTCTGTGAACTGGCTGCACGGCCTTGCTGCACAAGCGTCAGAATCTCAAGGTCGCCCTATAGCAGCAACACACATATGAGCTGGTCATTCCACAATATCAAAACCACTGCAACGGCGTCCAACATGCTCCCTTCTGCTGTTTCTGCTTGCAGCTTGGCTAGTGTTTATGGGTATTTTCACTTACTTCCTAGTCCCAGAAACCAAAGGTGTACCAATCGAAGCAATTGAGGACAAGTTCCGTCAGCACTGGTTCTGGGGCAAAGTCATGCGACGCAACGACCGCCGCTTGGAAGGTCCCATCACAAGCGGTGATACGTACACTGACTACGGCAAGAATGGGACTACCGGTGTGTCGGCTGCCAAGCAGGCCATGGTGCCGAACCAGCCCTATGCTGATAATGATCTGAGGCAGGCTGATAGGGACATTTGAGGCTGTGTAAGGTGTGACGGTCGTGTTGCAGGGTTGACTACTGTTAGGAATTTACCTCAAGTTGATTGATGCTGTCATTAGGATTTGACTGTGATTACTGTTGGGACAGGATTTGACAAGACTGTTTTTCGCTGAGGCTTTGTATGTGATGCCACAGCGTGATTGGCTGACAGTGTCGCCTGTGATCTAGAAATAGGTCCAAATTCACTGCTGGCAGCAAGCTCATGCTATTTTGTTTCCCAAGTGTTTGTGATAAGTTGGTAATTGTCGCTGGATGTGACCATTGATTCTTGCCTCATATGTACAATAATCTGTGTTGTAGGCATAGTGGCCGGGCCTTCGTAGGCCGCCTACTTGAAGGGAGCATGCTGTAGGCTTGAAACACAAGCTTTAGTAAGGGCTGAGTTGGCCTCTGCCCAGGGTTCTATGCGGCATCGTTGAACAGTAATATATGTCATTGTTGTTTCGACTGTGGGTATCCCTCCATTGACGCTTTGTGCAGCTGCACTCATTGTTGACGCATGCATATAGTCATGTTGGCCTTGCTGACGCCAGCATTAGGTCTCAAATGTACCACTTCAGGGTTTTGTGCACAGCGCAAGCTGACTTGATCAGCAGCATGACAATTTTGACCAGTTGACATGACGGTTTTGACCAGTTAACATGACAATTTTGACCAGTTTTGACTCAAGAATGGGCTCAGAGCCCATGATTAGGATGATTACCAGCTAGGTGTACGGGCCACGCAGTAATGCTGGCTCGGGCTGCAGCTGCGCTGGATTGGCAATCTCAGGGCTGCACAGGTTGCAGTTACTGTTCAACATCTGTTGACCATTCCAACTTGCCAGTGCCAGATATTGGATATCAAGCAGCAGGCGTTTTTGTTTCCAAATCAGGAACCTCATGCACGCCCAAGCAGTAAGTTAGGCAATCGCTGCGGTGCTGTATAAGCATCATACTATGATGCTGTGCGCCACCAACGCCTATGCATATGGAATGCTATTCTGTTGAGACGCCTCTCAGAGGCTCGCATCCCGGCCTGAGCCCAGCTGATATAACAGAGACAGTTGATATATATGCAGTGCAAACAGTACAACTCTGGTTTGCAGGAGCAAGCATTCAATCAAACACTAGCCAAGCCAAAGATATCCAAAAATACATGCATCATGACTCTTGACACATGAGGCCAGTCACTTGTTCTGTGAACAACAGCAGTGGCAGACAACATGCAACACTGCTACATCCGATGTATGATGATATGCACGAGGTGCCACACAAAGCTATCCAGCAAGAAACAAAGTCCACCGCTGAGCCAGAGTATATTCAATGCATAAGCGCAATCTCCACTCAGGACCCAGAACCCAGCGAATGACAGTGTGGACTGTGCAATTCTGAACTGCAGGAGGCAGAAAAAAGTACAACCAACATCAGACAACTCGTCGCACCGTGCAGCAGCAATGGACAGCTAAGCCAAGCATACACAAGATGGGTGCATCATGGCACAGCCCTCTCGCCCCTTTGGGGAAGACAGTAGCCTACGGCGGCGCCAGAGAATTTGGAGCCGTACGGAAGAACCTCGACACACACAATCCCCTCCTTTCAATTGGCGCCAGTGCTTTACCAAAAACGCTACACAGAGTCCATTCAATCATAGAGTCATGCAACATGACACACGACAAAATAAGTAAAGCCTGTGGAATGCTACGAAAACAACTTGGTGGCACCGGTGCTGCTCTAATGCTACACCAACGACAACCCATACGGACATCAGAAGCTATGCGGCAAGAATCCACCCACTCCAGCCCACACTGTGGCAACATCTTGGCTGAGTAAGCCCTCTCAAAGATGGCCCAAACCCTCAGCCCTGCTGATAATTGCAGTGCAAACTGCACAACTCCGGCCGGTAGCAGGCAAGATAGTGTGCAGCAACCATTGACCGGTTGCAGCAAACACTAGCCAAAGCAGGATAACAAAGTTAACTAGGATATGATGACTGCACACAAAAGAGGCCAGGGACCTCTTTGCTACACAGACATACAGCAGTGCTGTGACAATGACATGCCCGTGGCGGCGCAGCAAGCCGATACTGTTTATACCCAACGATCAAGCTATCTCGAGCCAGCGCCTGAACTCGTTTACCGCGGCTAGTGACTGCACTGCAATGTCACATGCATTTCCTCAGTCCGTCAAACGCTATGGGTACACGCAGGCCACGAGTGCGATGGCAGATTGAACTAGCTTGTAAGGTATGCTAACCAAACAAAAGCATCAGACAAGGCTGGCACTATAGTGCAAACTTGCTGCTGGTGAGCAAGGTCAATAGATGCATATGATACCTGCTTATGATTGAAACCTGACATTGTAATGCTGCTGCTGCTGAACATGATGTGCCGGCAGAGCAGCCGCAAAACAGTCATCATCCCCATTTAGCCCCCGGCAGGCGCCAGAATTGAGCAACTTACAGATTGTAACATGTTGATATGCACGCCTGGTATACCGAGGTAGAATGGATAGGTCGTGTTGGTGAAGCGATGTGCAACTGCAACCGGATGCTTGGCAACCGCCATCAACCTACAACTTGTATGAATTGCATCCTGTTAAAAGTCCCAGGTCATACCTCCAAATGGCAATCAAACTTTGACGGTCAGACACACAAATAGCTGACAGATGCACGATGATGCCGCAGAATCATCAGGCCATGGGCCAACACAGAAGACAATCGATCGGCTGGCACACAAGTGACGTCTATGTCTCTGAAAGGCATTGGCACCCAAGGGCCCTCAAGGGGCAAATCAGCAGTGCAACAAACAGACACTGATATGAACAGAGTGATGTACTGTGAAGATTGAAACCACAACATACTGTATGTGGCACATGATGGGGACAAAGTATAACACAGGATGAAACAGAGTGCAAACAACTTACAGGGTGGAGCAACACAACATCCTGGAGCATATGAGGCAGTCAACAGGGCTCAATAATGCAACTCAGTCTGGCGCGTGAGGTATTTCATCAAGTGCTGGAATGCAAACCACAACGATTGGCACATCTGATGCTGGTTTAGCAGCTGAGCACTAATGCTCTACAAACAACAGCCTCAAATTGGCCAGATTAACACAAAGTGGCCACCACTGCAAACTGGCTTACGCTAGAAAGCGTCCCAGACACTGCATCTGATCATTAGTGCAGGTGGCACCTGCAATGGCATGAGCTGAAAACTCATTCTGTATCCACATGTGATGCCGCAAACATACCCAAGCTGTTGATGACTCAGTCAGAATGCTATGCATTGCGCAGAGATATGTGCACATAGATAGCAATGCATGCAGCAACATGACAGTGCTCCCAATGCAACAGAAGACATACTGTGTATAACATGAGCTATATGATCTCGCCAAGCTATATGATCTCGCCCCAAATGCAGGCCCCAAAGTCCAACAGAATCGTAGGACCTCAATGCTTATATGATATGTACCACATGCAAGCTTGGATTCAAGCCAACACGATTTCAAATGACGTCTAATGGCAGAGCATGGCCACATGCAAAGCAGTGCCAAAAGCATATACGTGCACAGCCACATACCCAACCTGCTTTTGCCACTATCCCTAAGAATAAGCAGACTATTATGAAAGCAAAGCAGGCTCTCACCTTACAAAACCAGGCATAACAGCACTATATGGTATATAACGTGGCTATAATGTGGATATTGTCCCTCCGCCCACGAGTACAGATGTGCAAGCACTGCTGGGCTTTTCATGACTGTTGGAGGCAGAGCGGCTCCAACAGCAAATACATGCACATGTGTTATGCACACCCAATTTCCCCAAGGTGCGTTTTTGCCACTACCACCTTGCACAAGCAGACTATTATAAAGCAGAGCAGGCTCCCAATACAACACCGGACACAACAGCACTACATGGTATCATACCATAGCTGTTGGTAACGGCTATATGACCACCCTTTACACATGCCCAAGTTCAGCCGGGCGATTCCATGACCTTTGGAAGCGGAGCAGTGACAAAAGCAAATACATGCACACATGAAAAGCACGCCATAATCCCTTCCCTTGCATTTTGCCATTACCGCCCTGAATAAGGAGGATAGAGATTTGAAACCACCAGGATTGTGATTTTGCTCTGCTGCTGCTGAGAATGGTTTGACGAGACTGGAGCAACGGATGCTGTCAAAAGATACAACCCCGCACACAACAGCACTATACGGCATGCACCAGCCATATAGTCTCTCCCCATCGCCCTTCCACATGTCCAAGTTCAGCCAGGCTTTTGATGGCATATAAGGAAGCAGCTGCGCGAAGCACCCATGTCTGAACACCAAGTTTTGCAACATTGTACTTTCGGCACTACCGCCCAAAACAAGCAGAGTATTCCACAACGTTCAAGTACAAACAGGCTATTGACAACCTTTGAAGGCGGGAGTTGTGCCAATGGCAGGGGTATGAAGCAGACAAAATGATCAGCACCCAGACCCACCCATGACTGCCTCCAGCCACTGTAGCAACATGCAGAAGAACTGAAAAGCCAACAGATGCCCCCAATATATACAACAAACTGCCAAAACACCCCCACGACAGCCCCCCCCCCCCCCCGTTCCCGCCCTGGTGCGTGCACGTTTTGAAGCCAACCAACATGACACTGTGCATACATACATGGGTAAACAGCCGTTCCTTGGCATTTGTTGGATATCAACCAAACAGGAAGGAACTCTGTGCTCAAGTTTCACTAGAATGTCAAGTCCAACACATGCGTCAGCCGCGCTAGGGCCTTCTTCATGTCAAATATGAGTTGTATGAACAATAGCAAATTGGTATTGAGAGCCATTTGACAAACTATAATCAGATACACACAATCTGAAAAATGCTTCCTAGACAATCGACACGTGACTTTTCTACGTTCACAGGCCGTTCAGTATGTCCAAGCTGTGTAACTACAGCAACACGCACATGCGTTTGAAGCCAACCAATCCAACACCCAGCAGGGCCAATTCTGCTAGCAGACACCACACACAGCTAGGTTAGTATCACTATCTGACTGCAGCCCCTTGCCCAAACACCGCCCCTGCCCAAATCCCCCCCCCCCCACCCCACCCCCCACCCGCGCGCGCGCTGCTGCTGCCGCTGCTGTCCAGCGCTACCTGGCTGCTGCAAAACCCCGCTCGACACCACAGCTAGCGCGACGCTGTCACTTGTGCCGCTTTGTGGACTTGCCTCGCACTTTCCGCTGCGGCTGCTGGCCAAACGTTCCCCCCTGCTGCTGCTGCTGCTGGGCAGCAGTATCTGCCGACTGCTGCCGCAAGTCACTCAGCGCTGAGGCCAGCACGATTGGATTTGCCGGGAATGGATAACACGTCATGACAAGCTTGGCTGCTTGCATCCACGTTAAAGTGCCCCAGAAAGTGAACGCCGCTAGATGTACGATCATCAACTCTTTGCCCAAACTCACGTCCAAGGATTGCAGGTACTGCTGCCGCTGCTCCTGCTGCTGCCAGCTTTGCTGTTGCTGCTGCTGCACGGTTTTCTGCACTTCAAAGCGGCCGGATGCCTGATCTCTGAGATCTGACGTATTGCCATCTTTGCTGCTGCTGCTGCCACCGTTGCTGCTGCTCTTGGGAGCCTGGTCATCGCCTGCTGTCCCTTGCTGCTGCTGCTGTGTGACGCCCTGCTGCTGCATTCTGGCTCGCTGGCTGGTGACTGAGCAATACAGTTTGACGTAGAAGTTCCAGCAAGCTATGATTCTGTCTTGCTGCTGTGGTGTGAGGTGCAGCTGCTGGAGGGATTGCAAGTACATGTCTGTCTTATGCTCCAAGGGGACACCTGTCACCTGCAGCAGACACAGCAGCAGCAGCAGCAGCACTTGGTATCAAGGCCAAGTAGCCAGTCAGAGCATACAGGTGGTGTTGCTGCTGTATAGTGCACAACTTCTGCATCAATTGCAAGTACATGTCTGTCTTATGTTCCCAAGGGGAACACCACCACATGTAGTAAATCAGCAGCAGCAGCAGCAGTAGCAGCAAAGATACCACCAGAGGCCTTTCTTGCTGCTCTTATCAACAGGTGCAGTTGCTGCGGTAAGGGATTGCCACATCAGCAGTGTACTGCTAAAACCAACTTGCTGCCACTACTACATAGTGGAAATGTTGGCCCGACCACAAACCACGGGGGGCGGGGGGGGGGGGGGGGGCGCTCTCTCCCCCCCCCCCCCCGCCGCCCCCCCCCCCCCCACATGGGCCTCCCCTGGCCCGGCGGGGGGCTGTTTGTTGGGAAGGGGCTGTC
>NSMO01000976.1:0-14061 GCA_002588565.1 Coelastrella sp. UTEX B 3026
ACTGCTTACCTCATGACCTAATGGTGACACCAGGCCCATGCCTGTTACTACTACCCGTCTACTGCTGCCATCCTGCATCACAAAGAACACCAGATGCATGTTATTGTCAGATTGAGCGGCCGTCAGGAACCACAACTGCTGCAAGCTTGAGCACGAGCCCCAGAGGGGATTACGCGTATGAGGATGGTCTGGATACAGCATGCAACAAACAATCTGGGCAACTACTTCAAATGACCTGGCACAAGCAGACGGGCATCTGTGCAATACGCCTTCACTGCCTGGGGCTTGTCAACACTGTCATAGCTTCCACAGCAGCTAGTTCCACCGCAGCAAACAATAGCAGGCCCAGGAAATGCCAGTTTGGGCCCCAAGCAATTCCCAGCTGCTGCAGGACAGGGCAAGGGAGCTGCAGTCTGCTGGTTGCTTACCAGATGTGCATGTGCTTGAGCTACTAGTCTAGCGCCACGTACAGTCTTGGTGGTTGCACGGGGGCACTGCAGGACAGCAACACATGGCACGACACTACGTCAGGTACTGGCGGGGAGTTCGCTTGCTTGTGCTTGCTTGTGCATTTGGTAGCTCAATTGCTGACATGCACTGCCGTACACCTCTGCGCTAGTCAGCACGCCTCCGAGATGTGTGCGGTGCTACAATTTGTGCGGATAGCCCTGTCAGCATCCTGTACCAATCCTGGCTGATGCGAAACAATCATGCTGCACACTTGTTGCCAAGCACTGCAATGATTCAACTGCTGTGCAGCCAATTCATGCAACTGTTCAAGACCAGCATGTGCCCGACGGCTGACTGCACTATTTACCAAGCGCTGTGTCAGCCCTGCCTGCAGTGCCTTGGGGAGTGACCCAGTTGACTGTGGAGTTACCTTTGTTGTGAACCAGCCTTGCTGTGGGCCTGCAGCCAGGCGGACGTCGCTACCTGCATTCATCATACGGTGCTTTACCAATGAGGCCTGCATCGTCTGCATGAGGCCGGTTGCTGAATTGAATGTTCACTCGCCTTGCAGCAGCATCCTTGGCGCACTATCTCAACCACCGTCAAACGGTGTAATAGGTAGTCAATTACGCCAAGCGTGTACAATGTTGAAATTGCATGATCTTATAGCGGCCACAGTAGCGGTGCTGAGCCTTCTAACGCCAGCAGTGCACTAGCGATGTGGGGGCTGGCTGTACTCTTGAACCAGAGCAGCTGAGATACCAAACTGTGTAAGAAATGCAGAGATGCGCACACTCACAGGCGCGGTGCGGGCGCTTGTTGCGGGCGGAGTTCCTGCGCCCCTTGGTCTGCCTCTTTCGTAAAAGATCAAAGCACTGAGACGCTGCACAAGCCAAGTGCAAGGTGTCAAAAGCTAAGTGTGTGGTAGATTGCCTCCTTCATTGCCGTTGACACCATGAGCATGCGTCTGTCATGCATAAGGTGGCATAACGCCCCTGCGTGTCCAACCAGGCTGCTTCAAGGCACTCTGAACCGCCTTCATCACCGCTTATAGCAGCGTTGTTTTTGGTGTTGTTTCTGGCACGGCTGCAGTTTCTGCACAATAACCACAGCACCAAGCCAAGAACAGCAGATGCAAGTTGAAGCTGAGCACTGGACAGCACCCAATACTCCTGAACACCTCGGCTGGATGCGGGGCCGATACAGACCACACGTGCAGTCGCAGTCAGTTCGCAACAGTGTAAAGCATCCAGCAACGGCACAGGAGGTAGACAACATGCTCCTGCTGTACAAGTCTGTGTCTTTGCCTGTCTTACTGCAGGTTCGTGGCTACCTATTGGCTTCCCGATGTCGTTGTCTAAGATAGGGATACAGTGCACGCATATTTGTCCTGCTGTACGTGAGATGTGCGCATGACAGTGGCGACAGTGAGCTGCACAACACCACTTTGAACATGCCATCAATAGCTCATGGTTCACCTGTCATGCAGCATGAAAAGAGACAGAGGGCTCAAGAGCAATCAACAGATGTTGTTATCATGCGCTAGAGAGAAAGTCAGCAGGTTCAGCTCACGCAAGCTTTACCCATATCACACAGTCATGGACTAAATCATGGTGATGGATGTTGCCATCGGCTCACTTGGTTTACAGCCCATGATGGGCTAGGCCAACCCAGCAGTGGACAAAGCACCTACCACGCATGTTCATCCGAAACTGCATCCATGTGGTGGTCTATGACCACGTACAACCAGCATATGACTGTTTGCACAACAACACATGAAACCTGTAATGCCAAACACACAACACCTTGCTGCTCCTTGCACCGTGTATACATGTTACTCTGGACCTCTGGTTGATCCAGTGGATCCTTGGTAATGGTTCCAGAAAAATACGTTGACAATTGCAAGATGATCACAAGCACACCAAGAGCCCTGGCACTTGCCATCGTCCCAAATTGGTACAACAGCACCCCAGGATGTGCAAAGGTCTACCAACTGCTTGCCGGCCTACTTTCAAGTACAAGCCACGGATGACATGTTCTATTCTGTGCACTCCTCCTCTTGTATCACCAGCAGTTTATTGCTTTGGTATACTTGGGTACACATCAGCACTCATGCTGTGGACACCTGGTGCCACATGCTGCTGCTGCTGCCGCTGCTGGATCACCACAGGTGGTGCATAAGGAGCAGTCGGCCCTGACCCTGCTGCTGCTGCTCCTGCTGGTGTCAGAGTTCTACCAATCGGGTCAGGAGTATCAGCAGTAGATCCGTGGCCATGCTGTGCAAACCCTCCAAAACTGCTGCCATCGCTGTTAGCACCTGCTGCTTTCGCTGGATAGCTGGCACCAGCAGGGAGGGGCACCCCTACTGCTGTACCTGCTACTAGTGCTGCTGGTGGGTGGTAGACATACGGCTGACCAGCAGTGGGAGGAGGAGGCTGCAAACACAGGCAGAGTAGAGTGCAGTACAGAATCGACACTTGATACAAATGGTGCCACAGTCTTGACAAGAGTCTTGACTTGTGCGCATGCTGATAGCACTGACACTTCAGCATGCACAACAGTCCCAGCTCACTGATTGATTGGTAATGAGTTGGCTCAATGACACACCGGCAATGCCAGGACCATCAGACATGCATAAGCAGCACACGCAGGAGCACCAACGCAACTTGTTTCAAGACTGGCTGTTCCGCTGTAGTACATGACAAGATTGGCTGGCGCACTAACTGCTTCTGTACTACGCAAACTGCTCAAATGCCCGCCACTGCTCACCATGTAAGCTCCGGTAGTGGCCTGTCCTGCAGCTGCTGCAGCAGCAGGCTGTTGCCAAGCTGCACCAGGGCGCTGGCCTGGCAACCCTTGCCCCACTCTGGCAGCTGCAACTCGCTGCGGCCTTGACTGCAGTCTATCCCACCAACTTTGCTTCTGCAGTGCTGCTGTTGCTGCCAGCCCCGCTGCTGCTACTGCTACTGCATCGGGGTGCAGCAGCGGCTCACTATGGTGCTGGTGCTGCCGCTGGTGGTGCCGCTGTCGGGGGCAGCAGCAGCCAGGGCAGCAGTCCTCGCAACTCGCACAACACTCCTCGTCGTGTGGAGTTGCCGCAGTACCACATAGCCAGTTGCAAACATTGTTGCCAACCACGACGCATGCTAGTATTGAGTGGATGAATTCAGCTACTGCTGCTGTCCACGCTACTGCTAACAATGCATGCCGGTATCCGCTGCGTGGGAGGTGGCTGACGTCTGCTGCTACTGTTCCTGCTGTGAGTATCGCTGCTGAGACCAGCCACCAGATGCTGTTCAGGATTGCTAGTAAGATGTTGCTGACTGGCCCTAGACCACAACAGTCGCATGATATGCACTGCAAAACAGATGGCAGCAGCAGCATACACATGCAGGCTTGGCGTTCAACTCACAGTGAGTGTACTTCTATTGATAGAGTGTATATGCCATGATGTAAGAGCCACTGCAGCTGGTCCAAAGCATCGTAGCATGGGAGATACATTGTTGCAGACACGCACAATCGATACAGTAGCTGCAGAGCCTGTGATGTATGGCAGCACCAGCCCCGGGTGCAGATGATTTGAGAGTGTATGCAGCGGGAACCACTGAACATCTAAATACGGGGATCGCGGTGCTGTTGCAGGGGCTGCTCAAGGCATAGCAAGGGTCATGCAGCACTTGCTAGGGGGACAGCAGCATAGACGTCAGCAGTGGACAAGACCTACCCGCAGGCATCCAGACAGCAAAGCGCTGAACAAGCTGACAACACCAACTGCCACTGCGAAGCTGCACATGCTGGCATCGTGCTTGTCGCCATTAAGGTAGCACAGCTGTGCATCACTGCCCCAGCTGCTGTCAGTGACCAGGTAGCCATTCGTGAGAGTGATGACAGCGACGGAGCATCCGACCTACGTCAAACGAGTAACACGAAGATACAAACAGACGTTTGGACTGAATGAAAGTGTGAGGAGAGACTACACAAAGGCTGTTCCTAGCTGGACGCACGTGTTGTCCTGCAGGATTACACAACTGCACAGCAGCAATTGCACGGACCGTGCAAGCACTAGGGAGGCAGACCACAACAAACTGATTAGTATGCGACCAGCGGCGGCCCACAAGAGACCTCACCTGCACCAGCGTCAGGAACACAACTCCTGGACTTGCTCTAGCCATGATTCAACTGCTTAGCTCTCTCCCAGTACCCACATACACCCTTCCTCACACGCCTTGATCTGCAGTGATCCCATGCAACGCGCTGCGAGTACGCTGCTGCGCGGGATGACTGTTTGACATGTGACGAGGGTTGTGCGAAGCACGGTGTCCTGGTGGGCGCAAGTCTAGTACAGAATGCGTCAGCTCATACTGCATGCTCTCGTGCTCTCTTTGGGTGACCAAGCTGGCTGTTGTCCATCGGCGCTCTTACATAAGTGCCGCTGTTGTGCACCAAAGAGTCTCTGCAGTGCATCAAGTTTCCCGCCATGCCTGTGGTGAGCGCAACTGTCGCTGTGGCTGCAAGCCATACTAAGTCGCGTAGAATCTGCTGCCTCCCACTGTGCCAGGACAGTGCCCAACGACAGCTGTTGTCTTGCAGCTTTGCTTTGGCCCTGTGTGCATCCCCTTGAACCTCCTACTACCATTCCTACTCGGCATAGCTCACCGGTACGGATGGCTAAAATGGATCAGGCGAGAGTGGCTGACGCTCACACACTGGAGGCAGCAATTTTCAGGGTGGGCGACAGCAGCTGCTAGTAGCAGGGAGCTGCTGTTCAACATACTTGACATCTGCACATAATGGTTTGATGGGCGCAGCAGTACAGCTGCCATACGTATTAGTGGGTCTCCGTGCCGTGGTTGTTGCATGCGTTTGCTGCCAAGGAGGTGTTGAATGTGTCTGATGAGCCAGGGTCTGCAGGCATTGCAGCACCAACAGCTGATCATCAAGCCTCTCTCTGGTGCAGGAACCACAAAACCCATGCAACAGCGGGAGCCACACAGCCAGCATCAGCAGCTCATCGTGACAGCAGTTCAGCAGACAGCAGCCAGCAAGCAGAAGGTGGCAAGATGCAGTATGTGTGTGATGGGGTGCGTCCTCCTGCTTGCAGAGCATCACTCACAGGGTTCAGCACTTCCCTGTGAACTTTGCAGGACAGCTGAGCAGCCAACACTGCCTGGCAGAAATTCATACTGCCAAAGACCATAACATCAGCAATCCCACATGACACAGCAGACAGTATGCTCAGTTGCTGCGTGTCGTGTGTGTAGCTTTGACATGCAGTTACGTTTGATCGTTTTGAGTTGTCTTTGAACACCCACACACCCACTTGTATCTATGTCCGTTGAGCCATGCGCTGCCTTACGTATTTGTGTACTGCTGCGTCGGGTCGCTGCAGGATATCTGTAGGATGGTCCCTGTACACGGGTCAGACAGTCAACAGCAACAGCAAGGGCACCACCAGCTAAGCAATAGCTCGTTGAACAGTACTGCAGCAGCAGCGCCCAATGGTACAACAGCACGGCAAAGGATAGGGACGGCCAACACTGTCGTGGGGATGAGCGCAACTGACTTGTGAACGGTGGCAATAGCTGACTTAGTGCATGCGGCTGCGGCAGCCTGCCTTGAGTCTCCACCGAGTCTTCCAACACTTCAATATTCTTCAGGGCTTGAGCAGATAATGAAAGTGGTGTATGCAATGTGCCTTAGGCTAGGAAGCAGCGGAGCACAGGTCACTGATTAATATTCTAGCAACAAACAGGCCATATCAGGGCTGGTCCTGCAACACTGGACCAAGGTGGCATCAAACATACAGCAGCACAGAGAGCTGTTTGGGTGGCGACCCCCATGCATGATAGGACAGCTATTGCCAGCGCATCTGACTTGTTGCATGGCTCATTCACTTTTACAGCATTTTGCTTGACATCCTGATCAAACCTCATTGGACCAAGCTATCGATTGCTGTAGTTTGCTTGAGCTTGTATTGCAACTGTGTCAGTGGCCAAGGCCGATACAGTCGTCTGCTTGGATGAAAGTCACTGCAGTATCATTAATGCACAATGTACACCAACAATACCAGCAGGGTCTGGCTGCAGCCACACACTGCTGGTATTCGTGGTGTACATTATGCATCTGTGATGCTGCATTGAGTGAATTTGTGATTGCGCACCATTGGCTACAGTTAATTGTTGCATGCTGAGAGTCAGAATGTGGCTCAGAAACTGCCAACCCGCCTTCACCTCTCGTGGTACATGTCCTGTCCCGCTTCTTGCATGCCATAATCAACCCCCAACATGAGGCTTTATTATAAATGTTCACACACTGTTACGAAGTTTTTACTTCTGCTATGAGGCGCCGCATGCCACGGGCATGCTGTGAGCCTGTCTAAGCCATGTACTGTGCAGCCTGCGTGCCACTGGCTTGATTATGTTACATACTTTACTACAAGTTCATCATCCAGGTGTACCAGGTGTACCCACAAGAAAATTTGCTCAGCAGAGCTTGTTCACCCCGTCCAGCAAGGCTTGCAGAACCAACACAGTCACTCAACGGTTGAGTGCACAGCAGCTGTTTCCAGTTCCCACTTCCACCATCAGACGGTGGCGTCACACATGACATTGCATGGCAGTGCAGCATGCCAGCGCATCTATCTTGTTGCATTGGCTCACTCACTTTTACATGACATGCACAGACCTGGCCATCATATGCGCAGTAGGAGGAGCCCCAATTGTTGAAAACATCATTGCGTTGGCCTGACACGAGTCATTTGAGACTGATCACAACCGCAATGGACAGCCACACACTCCCTCAGCAATACACAATCAACAGGGTTACCTCGGGGACTCCCCGGCGGTGGTAACCGCATACCGTCCATCACTCCCATCACACACATGCAGTTAGCAATGTCAGATTCTCCACTATAAACTGCAGCCGATGTGTCACCAACTGGACTGCATTACATATGCGTGTGCAGTGGCTTGCAGCAACCAATTATGTGTTGGATGCAACACAGCCTATGCACTCTTCTAGCATCTACGTAACATGCCATTAAACACAGGAGTAGAGTCGGCCGGCACTTGGCCTGCAAATGGACCATCCTGTTACAATCAACTAGTGAAGAAAAAATCAGCAAGAAGACAACCCCAAGATCCCGGTTGTCCTGTCAGTGCCTGTCATTGCACAATGATAACTAGACTGCCAGTGGTACTTTGACTAGGCTGTCGCAAGCAACCTTGCAGCGAGCATGGTGCTGAGTTCCCTCACACCAACAGCAATATTCCTGTAAGACAAGATGCTACTATGCAGCAATCGCGTTAAGCGATGCATAGCTCAGTCAGTACTGCTATATGTACAAAGTCTCACCCAGCTGCCCACAAATGCAGCCCCTGGAAACAGTCGGGAGGACCAGCCGGGCTATATGCGCATCCACAACCATGCAGTCCTGTCCAGTCACTCACTGCACACAGCGATTTACATTGGGCATGCTGTAACTGATGGTCCACACTAACGCCACATGTGTAAGGCAAGTGAAACCACACAGTCCATCACCCTGTCACAACCGTTTCAGCTACTCAGCTATTGCAGAACACTACAGCCCACGTGCTAAAAGATAGCAGAGTGCAGTCCGCAGCATACACCATCAAAGCAGAGTCAGATATGTACAGAGACACAATGTTAACTAGGTAAAACAACCCACAACCACCTCTGCATACATTCAACCTCGGTAGGTAATCATTCCGGTCAATTTGACGGTCAATGCACACTGCAGTACACACTCAGTAACTACACTCTGCTGCCTCCAAATGCATTGAGCCCAGTATGACAGCCCGCTGCAGTACTTGCGCGGCCGCAAACTGCAATAGTAAGTACTAGACCACCGTGATACCAGCACGATGCACCCCACAGCAGTACAGCGTAGCAGGCTTAAGCTGTAGCAGGCTTCAAGCCGCCTGCTGCAGGGGGCGCAGCATTACGGCCAACCTTGGCACTTGCTGGCAGCAGCAGTGGTGTCAGCAGCATCGTCACAACAATGATCAACGCACTAACAGAGAATGCAGCAGTGGCTGAATGTGCGTGCCAAATGCTTCCAAACATTGTGTTGGCAATCATAGCAACGACAGCCATCATGGTGTAGAAGATACCGAATGCAGTACCTTTCAGGTGCGGGGGTGCCATGCCTACCACAGCGCTCAACATTGGGCCCTGCACGACTGCCCAATGCACACCCCAGAAGCCACATGCTACAAACACGGCTGCTGGCCAGGCACCGCTGAACAGCAACACCAGGTCACCAGCAACCAAAGCAGCCATGCCCAGTGCAAAGGTAGTAGCATGCCCATGCTTATCGTCTAGACGGCCGAGAGGGTATGCGCACAGGAACACTGAAAAGCACAGCAGAGCTACAACTAGCGTGGACTCAGCCTTGCCGAAGCCAACCTCAATGGCTCGAGCCTCCAACAGAGACTCATTGATATGCCCCAGACCGTACAGCGCAATGACGGACAGGGTCCTGTAGAAGTCTGTGCCCATACTTCGGACGTCCTTCAAGAATGCCGAAACATTGTCTAGCCACTGCTGCACACTGCTTGTGCTGCTACTGGCTGCAGCAACTGCTTGCTGCTGTGCGTCAGGCTGTTGTTGCTGCTGCTGGTTGACCAGTGGCTGTTGCTGGACAGAATGCTGCTGCTGTTGCTTGTTTGCTACGGTTGCTGCTGCTGCCTTGCTGGTTGGTAAACCCTGCTGATTGGGGTTTTTGTGGCTTGGCACAAACAGCACAAAGGCCAGCGTGCTCAAGGCCGAAACACCTGCAAACACAAGCCAAAAGCCACTTAGGTCGCAAGCATTAGGAAGGTACATGTTAGTAGCATGCTGAGCGGCCTGCCACTCAAGTATTGCAGACCAATAGTCACAAGCCCTTCAACCACTGCAGCGCTGATCTATCAGTGCTCGCAGACTACCCACAGCATTGTGTTCCAAGGCAGGCAGAGGCGAGCAGAGCAACCTACTGTCTTGGAATCATCACCGTAACACAGTCTGCCTCTCACCCGGCTACCTGTGCCACTACTGTCACCCACCTGCTGCTAACAGGAAGATAGCCCTATAGTTGTTTCCACTGGCCTTCATGAGAGCAAACGCTAGACCAGCGCCCATGAAGCTGCCCCACTTGCGCATGCTCTGAGCAAAGCCAAAGCATGCAGATCTGCTGGCACTGGGTGACAGGTCACCAATCAGAGCATCACGGGGTGCAGCCTGCAGGACACAGTCACACAAACAACCGTCAGCAACAGGTTCAAACAGCCGCTGTGTGAGGAGGCGGCACCTCAACAGCCCCATTGGCATTGGACTTTGAAACTACTACTGGCAAAGAGTGATCAAGCTTCATTGCAACCATGTTATGGTGGTCAACCTGGCCATTACGCACGCCGGTCTACTCCTATCAAGCCTCACGACTGTGAGCATTGGTTGAGCCTCACTGAATGCAATCACGTCTGTCAGGCATGCTATGCAACAGTGGGCAAAATGCAAGCTACCAAGTGGCAACAAAGCCGCCAGCATATAAGGACAGAAAGGTCACTGATTGATACACCTGCAAGACACAAGCCAGCACCAGCCAGCTGTCTGCCCACCTGCACTCCATTTCCTAGCCTGTCAATGGCCTTGGTCATGAACAGACTGATAGTGGTTGTGCAGAAGCTCATGCCAAACTTCGCTGCAGCACCCATCATGAACCCAGCTGTAATGGCAGCCTTGCGGGAAGCCATGCGGTCAGAGATGACACCGCTGAACATGCGCACCACGTAGCTAAATGCTTCAAGCATGCCTGCAATTTGTGACAGCAAAGGAACACAGTCAGTCAGGGACACAATCCAGAATCCCCGCACTAGCAACGGTGCATAGCATGTGTAATGTCGCAGACAGGAGCACATTAGGAGGTGTGGTGCCTTTGGGGTGGCATGGTAAGCGATACATAGGACAGGCCCCCACAGCGAGGCTGCATACAGATACAATGTAAAGAGGTTGCCTCAACCAAGAAGCAGCTATCCTGTCAGGACTGACCTTCAAACATGCCCATTGTGCGCATGGTCATCTTGAGTTCTGTAACCATGTAGATGGGCAGCAATGTATTAAAGACACAGCTAGCTGAGGTCAACGCCATGCTGACCATGCTCAGCACAAAGATACTGCGAGGAATGCCGCCCACAAGCACTGGCTCAGCCGCAGGAGCTGCAGCAGCTGCTTGCTGCTGTCGTTGCTGCTGCTGCAGCGGCTGTTCCTGCAAGGGATGCTGCTGCTGGCTGCTGATGGGGTGAGCTGCGGTCTCAGCAAGCAATGGAAGGGTTTCATCTTCAACAGGACTTGACAGGTCTCTGCTGCTGAGCAAGTGCTCATGTATCCGAGACCTGTTGCTGCTATCAGCCACTGCATGCCCATTGGCTTGTACTACCCCAGCAGCATTGTACACCTGCTCGAGCCTGAGCCTGTGTGCTTCCTGCTGCACGACCTGTGACAGCTTCTCTGCAGGGGAATCGTACACTGTGTGTCCAGCTGCATCATGTGCTAGCAGCGCTTGGTGCTCGGCGTCTATTGGGCCTAACTCTAAGTCTTGTGAGCTGCTATTACTGTCACCGCTGCCTGTGACTGGGCGGAACTGCGCTACCCGGGTTGTAAAGCCTGTTCGCCGTTGCCGTGATGTCGCTCTGCATGAGCGAAGGGAATCAATACGAGCAGTGGTCAGTAGACACTAAACATTGACGATGACACGCAGCAGCCAGCACGCCTGCCATGCCACAGCACCACGACCTGGATGTACACCTGCAGCACAGAGGCTACTGCCAAGGTGCAATCCAGCTGCTATACTGCTGCAAAACGAGCTATGCATCCCGCGTATGATGAGTTGACAACGTCTAATACATGTGCAACGCCACGAGCTTGCGCAATATTACTTTGTTGTAGGGCATACTCGGTCAGCTGTATCTGGCCGCACCTGAGCGTTTCGAGCGTGTCTGACAGCATCCTCCGCCTATGGTGCAACGTTTGCAAATTTCTACAGCTCAATCTAGTTGCTGGCACAGCGACAGGCCAGGACGGCCTGCCATGGCACAGCACCACGTCTGGATGTCCCAGCACTGTTGTTGACATGACTGGCGGGGAACTAGCACAGAAAAACTCTCAAATACTATTCCCCTTGGACTATTCAAGCTTTCATTACGCCTCGGAGGACAAAATTGACTTCTATGCACACGGCCGTCTGCCAGCAGTGAGAACAGTATCGAGTCAAGCATGTGACAAAATCATTCACATCTGCTTCTTCATAGTAGCCTACACCTGAAAACTCTAGGTTGCAGTTGCAGCAGGCCCTGAAAACTGGACTCCGC
The DNA here is from genome assembly GCA_002588565.1 of Coelastrella sp. UTEX B 3026. Taxonomy (NCBI): domain Eukaryota; kingdom Viridiplantae; phylum Chlorophyta; class Chlorophyceae; order Sphaeropleales; family Scenedesmaceae; genus Coelastrella; species Coelastrella sp. UTEX B 3026. The sequence continues at coordinate 11,817 of NSMO01000976.1, forward strand.
AATTCCCACCTTTCGTGGACACCACAGGTCGTAACACAAGGCGTCTGAATCAGTTGTCCCAGGACAGGCTCCTAACCCATGATACTGCCCTGTATCTGTAATTTTAGCAACACCCGGTACGCGCTTGGCTTTCCTGGCTGTCAATGAATCCGGCGCGCTGGCAGTCCCCTACAAGGCTTGCTGTTAGTCACGGTGCTGCTTGCAATCAGGCCGCCCATGCGCAAGATACATATGCATGTATCTGACAATGAAACCCAAATTACTGATGCCTGCAACCGGTATCGGGGTGCTTTCGCGGGTTAGCAAATGGCCATGGCGGGCGCGCTACTGCCACGCCAGGTATGTCGTCATTGCTTGCCCGGGTGGTGAACCTGCCAATCAGTGTCGCTGCTGCACCCGCGAGGTACAGTCCTGCACGGCCGCGCGGCGCTGTCCGCGACTGATTCATGCCTGATCCAGCACCACTTGCCCCAATGCCCACCAACGCTTCAAATCAAACCAATCCCCGGTTGATCACAGTCAGTGACACAGCAACACAGGATTCATAACATGCGCAACTATTGTAAGAGCAGGCGCTTGTGGCAGTCCATCTTTTTTGCAACATCACTGCAGCCTGCAGTGAAGCAGTCATGCTGTTGAACAGTATGCTTAGTCAGACAACTGCAAGTTGTCCAGGCTCAATACCCCTTGCCCTTGTTACACCCCCTGTACTCACTCGGAACAGGGTTCTTGAACTGTTGACGGGGCCCAGTGACTGCTAAAATGTCGAGCCCACATGTTGATAACTCTTGTGGTCCAACAGTGCTGTCAGTCCTATGCACAAACAACGCAGCTGTTTTGCACAGCAGCAGTCTCAATGCGAGCCAGCCTTATAGAGTAAGGCTTCTAGGCACACAGCCATACAAAGTCCCCCTGTCTCTGGCATGGCAGACCAAGCAAATGACTATCAGCTAGCACTACTGGCAGATGATAATCATTGAATGTAGCTGAAATGTTCTGGGACCCAAGAGACCACATCGACCATACAATCAGGTTCTGAACGCAGCCACATCTTACGAAAGACTTTGCTGCAATCCAGGCAAGCAAACACAGAGACAGCATGATGCAATCAAGGTGACAGAAACAACAGCCATGCATGTATGATAGCAAGAACGGTCGATGGCACCACATGATACTTCTTCTGACGTAAAGACTTTGTAGGTTGATGTCTGAATGGGCTAACAGTAACACAGGATATCATGTCGCATTCACTCAGTCACTTCTACAGGAGTACAGCAGTGTGCCACAGACTGTGGACCAAATCATGCATCGGCTAAAAGAGAGTCTGTTGGGCTGGCAAAGCATACAATGCTGTAGAGAACCCCTAGCCTGGCTCTATACGCTGTTGCTGTCCCACAATGCTGTACCGGGCATGTTGCACATGAGCATTTCTGCTGCTGGGGATGCTGAAAACCAGCAACACATCAGAATTGTGCACAGCACAACTAGAACATGCCATAAGCACCCCAATGAAATGCCAACACAGGAACAAGCTGAGGATAGTCTACATCAATGACTGTGTCTGTCTACACTGGCTCATGCCGAAGCACGTCAGCTGTTGGGCTCAACAGCTACCGCAGGTGATCATCGACAACAATCACAAGGCCAAGCGTGCTGGCATGCAGGAACTGCCCCTGTGCGGCAACCCCACAGCGTGGTGTGGCCATGCTGCACACCGGTTGTCACAACTGGAACAGGTCTCACACTGGCCACTGTGTTTACACAATACTGCGCCCTTGCAGAGCCTTGACAGGGTAGATGCCCCAGCTGGACACTATTGAGGCCGGCGTGACTGGTGTTGTGCTCACTGTCCTACTATTCCAGGAATCACTGGCGAGAATGGCAGCTCCTGGTCAATACTGATGTAGGTGTAGTCAGTCATGTCAAGATGCTTGTACCTGCAGGTTGGTGGACAACCATACGTCAGATTGCTTCCTTTTGAAGGAGGCTCTAATCAGGACAAACGCAGAACCATCCGATGTAGGTGCGTGAATCACTTTCGTGGCTCTCTCAACAGAAGGCAGGACCAAAGCAACAAACACCCGCAGGAGCACCTACTCTGGAAGCACACGTGCCAAGGAAGCCGGGCAAACAGATGGCCACAGTGGTTGCGGGACATCATGCCCCATTGATGCGCTCACCTGATGGCCCCTATGAGTGTCTCCGGCAGCTCATGTGCAAACTGCGCCTCAAGCAGGTATGCATG
>NSMO01000977.1:0-14428 GCA_002588565.1 Coelastrella sp. UTEX B 3026
TGTCATGCACACAGTGCCAAACCCAGTACCACTTGTGGCTGCCTCAGGCAAGATAAGACTCCAATGAGACAACAATAAAAACAACAAGCAAGCGTGCGGTGCCTGCTACTAGTACATATGCATGGCAAATCGCATGCGCAGCTGTAGAAGCAGCACATATGGCTGTGCAACACGACCACGCAACAACTCGGTGGCGGCAACGCTAGGCTGTATCTGTAAGCGAAACGACGACGATACAGGTCAGTGTCCACAGACACGGACGCTTCGCCCCGGTGATCACTCAGCACAGAGACATTATGATGCATGCTCTCACTCCCATAGACGCTACATGTACAAGTGTGCACTCACAAACTGTGTATTGCAGCTTTCCAGCTGCTTCCCTGCGGAAATCCTTCGTGCATGCGCTCAGCTACTCTCAACAAAGTGATGCCTTGTGAACATCCAGGTCGAACAGCCTCAGTACAGATCAGGTCACAAAGCCAGCACACGACAGAGAGGAAATGCTTTCTTCGTGCATGCACTCAGCTACTCTCAACAAAGTGATGCCTTGTGAACATCCAGGTAAACAACCTCAGCACACATCCAGGTCACGAACCCAGCACACGACAGAGAGGAACACTTTGATGCAGCTCATGCAAGCAATGGATGCCATGACCGAGTGTTGCCAGGACAGCTCAAACCCTCTTGGCGTATTCTGGTCCAGCTGCTTCGATTCAGAATACATGCACGTGATACAATACTCTCAGCAAGAGATGATGCTTGCCCAACATACATACTGTGGCCGATGGCCATAGAGCTATGGCTGGTGGGTAACCTATATACATACACACTATGGTAGCACCTTGTGATTGATATTTGATATTTGACCATCTACAGACCCCAGCACACACCATTTGGCTCTCTCAGGACTGAATAACCGTTCCTTTGCAAACACGTTTCTTTCTTTGGACATTGTTCCATGTCAATGGCCGTTAGTTCCTGTGACTTTGGCTTCCACGCGGATAGCTTCAAACACAGCTGCAAAGTCAGCATCTGCATGGCCCTTGGCTTTGGCCTGCTTGTACGCCTCATTTGCAGCTGCTGCAATAGGCAATGGCTGATCAAGGGTGTCTCTGCGACGCAAACAACCATCAGCAAAACAAGTCAAGGGTCCAGCAGACTGCAGGCTTTCAAGAACGCTGCATCTTGCACAGCTAGAGGTGCTGCTCGTACGCTGTGGTTGCAGCGGTGGCGAGCGGTGGTCACAAGACACGGTCACAAAAAAGCCTGCAAAGCAGCATCCACAGCTCTGCGGAACTCACCCTAGTGCCAAGGCCAGTCTAAGATCCTTCTGCTGATGTTTCAGTGGGAATGCTGGTGGATACTCCCTCTGCACCAGGCTGGGGCCCTTCAGCGCAAACATAGGGTTGGACATGGCACCCAAGCCGAGGACTTCCAGCAAGTCATGCTGCTGCAGACCTGACTTCTCAGCAAGGGCCATGCCTTCACCAAACGCAGCTGCAGAGCATAAGTGGACTTGCGGTCGACTGGAAGCAAATCTATTGACTGAAAACTAGGTGTGAAATGTTGTGCAAGCATTGCTAGCAGCAGTGCCAGACTATCAGGTGTGTAAACAACTCGCTGCACATGGTACACCTGCAGCATGTCCAGGTGCACCAGCCACAAGGGTCTATCTGCGGAGCATTGCCCATGGGCCTGGCCAGAACCCTGGTTGCTGGCTAGCAAATCCATAGCAAGGGGAAAAGGTTCAGCCCCAGTGAGGTGCACAGCTATTGCATGAGTGCTGCAGTGCAGCTGGGCCCTAAACCTTCAAGCAGCCCATTGGGATCCTGCCTCAACAAGTACCTTGATGCCCACCGGGCAGCCCCTGACAGGTACCTGCAAGCCTGCTGACTGGTGTGGATGAGCTGGCAACTGGGGTAAAGTATGACATGGCTCAGAGAATGTAACCAAGACAGCAAAGCATCTGACAGCACATCCAACAGTGCCTGCACGTACCCATCATGCTCCCCATCACCATGTTGACCACCAGCTTCATGCGTGCCCCAGCTCCAACATCTCCAAGGAACAAACTGCGCTTGCCCATAGCTGCAAAGGCATCTTGGCACTCATCAAACAGGCCCTGGTCACCTGCTGCAAGGATAATGAGCTGACCATCAATGGCGGGCTTCTTGCTGCCTGACACTGGGGCCTGCAGGAAAGACACAGTACAGTACAATCATCGTGTGCTGTGGCACCTGATAGGCCAGCATGGTCATAGCTGCAGCAGTGACTGCGATGGCAGTCAATTTGCATCACAACAGGGGTCTGGTTCACTATACCGCTGCCCAGAGATTCCCGGCCAGGGACCTTCTGTCCTGGGAAGATGCAAGGTCCTGTTTTTATGATTGCTCGCCCACGTTCCCTGTGTTAAACAAGCTGACACAGCTGCCAATGTTCATGATGTTAGGTGGTTGTGCCGTTGCGGAGTTTGCATGAGGTGGCGTCACTGGTCTTGAATGCCAGGTCATGATTATCGGCTGGGGTGGCCCTGTAACGTGGCTTCATGAGCAGAGTAGCTCTCCCATGTAACAAATTGGATTGAACCAGAATTCGGGGTACACAGCCGGCTTCCAACATGCGTCCTGTTGACAGCACATTTGAGGGCACACACTTACTTCAAGGAACCTTCCACCCTTGGCTGTAACTGCTGCAGCAATTTGCTGTGATGTTGCTTCATCCACTGTGCTCATGTCCACATAGCCCTTGCCTGCTGTGATGCCAGACACAACGCCATCAGGACCCAAAGCAGCCTGCAGGAACACATGAGAAACATGAACCTCAGACCTTGCCAGCGACCCGAGGCATGGCTTTGATGGATACCAAGTAGATGAATTGAATTTCGAGTAAGCTGGTTGCTGCATTGTGTGGCTGGCGCGGCTGATTGTCAAGCGGCCATCCGACAGCACAGCAAGGAGCTGTCTCAGATAATCTCCTAAATAGGCCTTCAATTTATGCTTGTTGTCAGTGTTCACAAACAATGCCTAAGTGAGAGACATGCTCCAACACTGCAAATCGGAGATGGCTGTGGCGATGCATGAAGCAGAACATCCCTGGGAAAGTCATCATCGCAACGTAGAAGGCCTAGCAAGATGACAAGTACGATGCAAGCACTGCTGTCTGTTGCGCACCTGCAGAGCAGCTGCTGGGTCTGCTAGCATGCCAAACGTAACATGGCACTTCTGCACCACCTCTGCTGGTGTGGATGCCTTAGTGGCACCTTCCTTGACGAGCTCATCACACTGCAATAACCGAGCATGGTTGACACATGGTGCTGTACAAGGTAACTAGTCATGTTTGCTGGGTGCAAGTGCAGCCAGGTGTGGAGCCTTTGTGCAAATAGTATGGCTGTGCAGGCTGGCGACCTGATACTAGGCAAACTGCATGCAGTAACTTGGTTAGTTTTGATAATAGCACTCTGGAGGCCCTATGCAGTGCGCAAGAACCACTGATGAAGGTCTGCTGGCGTTGAAGCACTACTACAGCATACCGTGCCTTACCTTGGCCAGCGTACGGTTCCAGACGTAAACATTGGCAAATTGGCCGGAATTTATCAGGTTCCTGGCCATCGCTGTCCCCATAATCCCCAGCCCCAGGAAGCCTACGGTCAGTTGATTCTCAGCTTCGGTCACCATCTTTATAGCGGCCAGCAGCTGTTGTCAGGAGTACATGGGTTCTGTACCACTTCGCGCAGCACAACACGCCACGTTGGCAGGTGCGAGGGACGTTCGATTCGGAGGAGAATTCGAGTCTGCACTGACTAAACCTCGAGCGTCCATGAACGCGAGGAGCAACAAGATCCAAATGAGTGCAATCAAGGCCATATGTGGAGTGTTGGATGCATGTTAAGGGCTTAACCACCATCAGGTGTCACTCAACGCTGAAGGAAGATCACTTCCGGGTGGCTGTATCCCGGAACAGCTGTATACGCATTGATTATGGAGTCATATACATCTTGATGTCGTAATAATAGCTGTCTTATGAACCGGCAGCTCCTAGGAGCCAATGCTGGCTCCTTGTTGAGCAAGCCTAGGCACTGTACTGCTGCTGTGTGCAGCAGAACTGCTTGCTTATCAACAGTCACCAGACAACGAATTTGTCGTCTGAGGCGGGCTCTTATAGCGTTCAGTAGCAGAGGGAACGCTAAGGTACAGTTGACCGGCTACCCTATCCTTGCAGCAGCACGACAAAACATGCAGCAGGGCTGATGCGCTCTCCAATGTGCTGTCTATAGCAATGGTCTGTAGTCAGAGGGTGCCAAATGTACTCAGCTAGTAGCACACGCTGCACCCCCAGTTGTTAGCAGCCGCAACTGTTCACCGTCTTTCTGCTTTCTTACTGGAGGTTCATCACACTGCCCTTGTTTGCCTGTTGAGTGCAGGCTGATATTGCAGACACAGCAGTACTACAGCAAGAGGTCACAGCTACAGCAGCGGATGATGCTACAGCTACAGAGTCAGCTGACGTGTTAGAAGCAGCTGCAGCAGCCCCAAGGCCTAGCAGGGAGCAGCAGCTGCAGCAGGACAGCAGCGAGCCAGAAGCAGTTGCAAGCACCAGCGGGCGTGATCACCACCACACAGCAGAAAGACTCAGCTCTCATGATGGAAACCTTCCCGAAATTGGCAAGGCCTTTGTCTCAGCAGTAATAGAGACAGCAACGCAGCCACCAGATGACCTGAACAAGCAGCTGTACGCATACGTGCAGCCGCTGCCGCACAAGAACTACGGCAACTTGCGTGGCGGGCAGTACCCCTTTATGTATGACCCCGTGTACGGACTTCCAATCGTGCACGATGTCGCCAAGTATGGCGAGGTTTTGCGGGACATCCGGCAGGGTTTAGTAGAGGAGGTGCTGTGGTTCTTTGAGCCCAATGTCAGCGATACCTTTTGGACAGATGGCCGCTGCCTGATTAGGTACAAGGATGGGCGTGTGAGGCAGTCTGTGGTGCCACTTGATGATTTCAGGGTGCCGTATGCTATGCAGGCACATGGCGTCAAGGTGCGTACCAAGCAGCAATAGATAGGAGCGACCCAGCCAGTGACTTCATTCAACAGTGGCTGCTATTGCTCATTTGCTCAGTGCTTGCTGGCTAAAAGAGGACATACAAGCCCTAGCCATATCAGTCAGTGTGCTTCTACCCATTGTTAGACTGCTACAACACAGTGAGCTGCACAGGATTCATGACTGTATGTTCCAAGGATGCACGAGTTCCAATATCAACAAAGCCACCAACCCTTAGTGTGCAAACTGTGTGCGTCCGTTGACTCAGCCACAATCACACAATCTCACATATTCTACAGGCGACTAAGCTACCCTTGGAGCCTCGCCATATAGCAGAATCTGCCATATTCGATGACATGGCACCTCCAGGAGCAGATCTCAACCCATTAGACGGTCCCAACCAGCGTCAGCTCTCATACACAGAGTTAGATGTGCGCAACAGCAGGCGAGGACCACGGTTGGGACCTAGCTTTGAGGAAACAGTGTTGGCAGCAGACCCTGAAGCCAGGGCGCAGTTTGTAGAGCAGCTGCAAGATGATTATGACCGCGTTGTTTCAAACTTGGAGCGAGCTGGTACAGAAGAATGGGATTGGTATACAGGTGGGTCCATGCCATACGATACACTGCAGCGATGTGGGCTGTAGCATCACTCTGCACATGAGTAACCAACAAGGGCAAGGTGGTGAGGGTTGGTAGCAGTAGAACAGCGGTATGCAGGTGGACAGCCAGAGCAAATGGCAGCGGTGTGCTGTGTGTGTTTGGTGGGGTTCGTAACCAGCAGTGAGAGGCAGCAACATTGCTTGTGCTAACCATACTTCTCTGTACGCAAGGACATGTGCTTGGTTGTGGGGCAGTAATTGCCCATCAACGGACGTGTGTTGAACAAACAGCCTGTCATATGTTGTGTTGTCCTGCAGGCAAGGTACCTCGTCCCAAGGAGTACCGTGAAGTGAAGGAGGTTCAGCAGGAGGACAAGAAGGGCTGGGCTGATAAGATCATCGTCTCACAGGACATGCAGGTGATCAGGGGGCTGTGCAGAGTTGGAGAACAGCCGTGGCACATGCAGGCTGGCAGGAGGCTTTTGAGAGTCTTGATACAGCATCTGCAGCGGGCCTCTCTGCACAGCAGTTTGCACTGGAATTTTGTAACGAGCAACAAACACAGCTGCAACCTATTGGCGTGGTGCACAGTCGAAACAGTTTCTGCTGGCCAACAACGTGTCATCACAGCATCACCTGCTTTTTATCTCCAGCTGCAAGCCTGCCAAAGCCCTCTTTGGCCCACAGGCCGTAAGCTCCTCTGCCTCCAATCAATCCGTGGTGCTCACACATTGGCCTCCTGTGTGTGCAGGTGCTCATCTACAAATGGGTTCCAATCATTGGTCCTGTCCTGGGCTCAGCCTTTGTTATTGGCCTGTACATTGCTGCTCGCCTGCTCAAGGGAGATCTCACAGACAGAATGAAGATGATGGATGAGGGAGAAGAGAAACGCAAACGTACGGCATTGAAAGAAGCCAGGATTGCGTTCTTGGAGGAGGAGGTGCCTGCGCTTATTGCTAGGAACACAGACATGGCAACCATCAGGTGAGTGTACAGCACTGGATGGCAGGTGGTAAGACAGAGGCAGAGACTGCACGCTCTTGTAACTGCCAGCCGCATAGACCTAGGGAAAGGCCAATCCCCAGATAGAGCTGGGGAGAGGCCAGTCCCAGGAGTCTTTGCTGTTCAGATGTAACACTTGGGTGTGTGGGGTGAGGGGTGCATGTCAGTTCTTATGCACTCTGGAGTATAGTGTCCTGGTCTGTATGTGGTTCGTCTGCACAGGCAATGTTGACACCCATCATGCAGCATCTCACGGTAAATCCATTGTACATGCATGCAGGTCCCTGCTGCCAGGTTTCTTAGACTTGCCTCATGCCAGTTTATATTTCCTTGCTCTATTGCTGATTGGTATGCTGACTCTGTTGTCGTGCCATGCTCTGTTGCAGGAGGAAGGCTGCTGATGTGAACAAGAAGCTTGGTGACAAGTTTGAGATCTCTGAGACTGAGCTGATGAGCACCATTGAGGCCTGTAATGCTCTGCTCACAGAGGGGCAAGACCTGGACACTGGGGAGGCAGCTACACAGGTGGGGCGGATACCCGCTGCTATCACATACCTTCATGCTTGGCCCTTGCTGCTTGATGTGCACTGTAGCAGTTGCTGCTCATAGTTTGTACAATGAGTTGCAGCACTGCTAGTTGGCGAGGCTTGCCCAACAATTTTAATGTACAGAGTGTTCAACTGCCCAAAGCTATGTAACAAGATGTTAGCTGTGTTTGTCAAATGTACCCACATACGTCCTGCACACGATCTTTTGCATGTTCTTAGGCAGCCGAACGTATCCTCGCTCAAGAAGAGGCTGAAGCGTCTCGGGCAGCAGCAGAAGGCGCCGAGGGTGGCGGTGGGGAGGCCCAGGGGGCGGATGCGCTAATGGAGATGGGCAAGCTTAACACAGCCCGCATCAGGAAGGCAGTTGACCCCAGGATCCTTGATGTGAAGAAGCGAGTGCGGGCAGCTAGGAGGAGCCTCAAGCGTGAGAGTAAGGTGGTACTGAGTGATGAGATCATCTTCTTTGATGATGTGGCCGGCAATGAACAAGCTAAGGTGGGTGGAGGAATGGTGCTGGGCAGTTTGGAATGGTGTGTGGTGCGTGTGTGAGAGCCCTGCCTGCCTGGTTTTGACCCGCTCTACATGCCCATAGATGCCAACTGCTGTGCTTGACCCATCATGTCAAAAGTATGACCGCTGTTTTAATTCCTTGGAGTTGTCACACACAGGTGCAGCCATTGCCTGTTGGAGCTTTCCGCTGTTACTCATCGCTCACTATGCACCAGTCCAACACATGCATGACACTGCAGCTCTTGCCAGCGCATTTGGCTTGTTGCAAGGCTCAGTAACTTTCACTTGCAACACGTGCATTTCCTGCTCAAACATTACCGGTTATTGCTCCTGCAGGTTGAGCTGATGGAGGTTGTTGACTTCTTCCGCAAGCCTGAGAAGTTCAGGGCGTCTGGAGCCAGACCACCCAAGGGTGTGCTGCTGGTCGGACCACCAGGTGTGAGGCAACACAGCTGGGCCAGGGCTTATCGCCTGCTGCAGCCCAACAGCAGCGCCAGGGAACTGCCTGATTGCTGTTGGCTGCGTACATAATTAAGCCAGTGTATCATCTCGTGTGCTGTGCTGTGCATGTATAGTATGCATGTTTGAAACACAGCCGAACTTGCGCATAAGTTTGGCCTGGCAGCTGCTGCCAGCAAAGCCAGAAGTCACTCGCGTCACTCTGCTGCTTCCCTGATGTGTTATCTCCAGGTAACGGCAAGACCCTGATGGCTCGTGCTGTGGCTGGTGAGAGTGGTGTTGCGTTCATCAGCAGCAGTGCCAGTGAGTTCATTGAGATGTACATGGGACTGGGAGCAGCAAGAGTCAGGGACCTCTTCAACACGGTGAGGAATGGGCACACATGTCCGCCTTTTGTAGTTTGCTTGCGCCACCCTAGGCACAGTGCTCTGGTGCGCATGTTTATGGCTACTGTGTCACAACGCGCATCCACTGCCTCAGAGATCATTCCCATTCTGGAGTAGATACTCTTTGTTGCTAGCCTGTTTGTTGTCAACCACCACCAGTGTAAATGTTGTCTGCTTGGCCGGTCCATGAACAGTCCAGTCTGCCCCATACGTGACACTCAGTCCACGGTGCCACATGGCATGGCTGATGATATACTTAAGTGTTGTTCCCGTGCCTTACTTCCATTCTGTTGCATGATGCCTCACATGCAGGCTCGCAAGTTGTCCCCGTGCATCATCTTCATTGATGAGCTTGATGCTGTGGGTCGTGCCAGGAGGTCAGGCAGTCAGGGGGGGAATGACGAGCGTGACAACACAGTCAATCAGCTGCTCACTGAGCTGGATGGCTTCTCAGCTGAGACACAGGGTAGGATGGGTATATTTGCACAGGCAATGGCATGGGCCACAGGGCACTGCCTGTTGAACAAGCCAGACAGCATGGCGCAGCCGGCTGTGTGCTGCATCATGTGTATGTGCATGTTATTGTGCAGGAGACTCTGCGGCTGTTCCTCCTACTGACAGACTGTCGATTCCATGTGGTGTATCGAGCACGCCAAGCTTCAGTCCTGTCAGCTTTATGTCCTCACGTGTGGCTGCTCGTCATGCAGGAATTGTTGTCATGGGTGCCACCAACAGAAAGGATGTGCTGGATCCTGCACTTACACGGCCTGGCAGGTGAGGCTAAGATAGGTGTTCAGAGCTTTGTGTCACAACAACCCTCGGGGTGATGCAGTGCTGTGTGAAAGTAGCCAGGGCCCATTGCATGTTATATCATTCTGCCACCACCTGCCTTGTGAACGCCTTTGGGGGCCTTCACGTCGTGCCTGTCGGTTGCTGTTTGTTGAACTGCACTCGCAATCTGACCTGACACATGCAGGTTTGACCGCTCCATTGAGGTGAGGCGGCCGGACTTCCAAGGTCGACTTGAAGGCATCAAAGTTCATCTGCGTGAGAAGCCCATAGCTCATGACATCGACTATGCTGACCTGGCATTGCTCACTGGCGGTATGAGCGGCGCCCAACTAGCAGGTAGGCAACATTGAGGTTGTCTCTGCTGGGAAGTCTTTCCTGCAAATGGCGCTTACTTGTAACCGGAGATTGCATGTAGCAGAGAGTGTGTTGATTAGCCTACATACAAATGCTGAGCATACCTATGCTGCCTGCTCTGCCATTGCACGCTGCACAACCCTATCCAACAGAGGCTCATTGCTGTTCCGGTGCTGAAGTGCACTACGCGTGACACTTGACTCAAGTGGTTCCTGCAAACACAGTACAGTAGCACCTCAAATGTCAGGTGCTCTGCCCAATACAAGGACGCGGCGGTACATTAACAGGTAGTACTTTTGTTCCGTGCAGGTGTCTGCAACACGGCTTGTTTCCTAGCCAGTCGAGCTGGTCGCACAGAGGTCACACAAGCAGACCTGGTAGCAGCAGTAGAACAGACCAAATACGGCAAGACATACGAGGCCAGCAAGTTTGTCAGCCCCGGGCGAAAGCGGCGCTTTGCAGTGATTGAAGCTGGCTTCTGTGTGGTGATTGCTCTTCTACCAGCAATAGAGGAGATAGACTATGTCACAATCTTGCCAAGCATCAAGAGCCCTGTGGGGCGAACGGTTCTCAAGGTGCGGGGGGTGGTGTGACTTGTGGGTTCAGGGCTTGCAGGGTCCTGTACAGCTGCACAGCAGTTGGGTAGTGTGTGCAAGCAAGCATTAGGATGCTTTCACATCGCTTCTGTTTGATGAACTGCAGTGCTTTCAGATGATATGCCCAACAGCGCCTGGCTTTGTGCTTCGTTCCATGGGTAGCTGACTGCCCCTGGTAGCATCGCCCAATACCAATTGATCCAATACACATCTTGCTGGCCACTAAACCTTGCCCTATCTGATTGTGGTGAGCGCTTCATTAACCATTGGGCATATTGTGTGTCCTGCAGCCCAATGTTGGTCGCTACACCACTGGTGTGTGGACTCGGCAGTATCTCGAGCAACAGCTGGTGATGATCCTGGCTGGTCGTGCTGCTGAGGAGCTTGTGTTTGGCCGAGAGGAGATGAGCAGCTTACATCAACACAAACTCATGCAGGCTAGACAGGTTAGCGGGGTTTAGGGGGTTCCTGCTGCGGCTACAACATGCACGGTATCTTGGAGTTGAGTGCAGATTTGGCACTTGGCGACCTCGGAAGCATGTGCTCAAGTTTCGCCTCCATTGTTGTAGCATGTATTCGGATGTTCTTGTAGCATTGGTGCGCCTGTAACAGACCTGGGCAGCGTAATATAGATTTGTCAGGTGTTGTGATGTTTCCGTGACTAACAATGTTTTGTGTCTTGCTGCGCTGCAGATTGTTCACGCTATGCTAAATGCAGGCTTCTCAGACCATCCGGACTTTGAGAATATACGCGGCTTGGGTACAACATACATTGATCCTTCAATGGAACCCAACAGGTGAGCCAAGCCTCTTTATCTCCCCTTTGGGCCTCCTTATTGGCAGGCATACTATATGCTTGTACCTGGCTTATGGTGCTCCTGACTGGCTGAGTTGTGATCGTTGTTTCAGTTGTCAGCCGATAGAGGGTGTGTGTCCATGTTTATTGTTGATGTGAACTAAACCGGCTGGGGAGGGCAACACAGCATTCCCAGTGTGTCCACGGTGGTAGTTGTTTGTCCAGGCGGTTGGAATATGTATGTCGTCGTGTGATGCGCTGCAGGTACACTAGCTACATCACACAGACAGATAACCATCAAACACGCAGCGAGTGGGTTGACGTTGACATTGAGATGGAGAACAAACTCAACCAGGCGTATGACAAGGTGGGTCTTGACTGCAATATGTGGTGCTATGCACAGCAGCTGCCGAGCTGGGGAATGTGCTGCGGCTGTACGTAGGGTTCCTGTTGTACCTGTGACCTGGCACTTGTGCTAAGTGTTTGCCATCCTGTAAACATCTGAACAGACAGAGCGGCTCTGCACAAGTTCTGCCTCACTGCCGTTGCAACTATCAAGGCTCGTGGTGACTCCGACAGTGTCTAACTGGATTGATTACACCGGTTGCTGTTGTTGCTCTCGCTGCAGGTGAAAGGGATGCTGTCTCGGAACCGTGCCGCACTTGACGCTGTGACCGAGGCTCTGTTGGCCAAGGAACGGTTGCAAGGTGAAGACGTGTACAGGGTGTTGGCGGACACCCTAGACCCCGAGGATCTAGCACAACGGCTGGAGGCACTGGAGGGTGTGCAGTTCCTCTAGGTTGAGTCTGATGTTTGTTGGGTTGACAGCTGACTGGGTCTGCTAGCCTACACTTGGGCTTCAAAAGCTGTGCACATCATATACCACCGGTGCCCATTGTTGAGCCAATAGCTGAAAGCAGCACCCCGGTGCGATGCTTTCAACGAACACCGGTAGAAATTAGCGTTGTGAACAGTGTGTCTGACAGATACAGCATACCCAAATTGGTATTATGCTGTCACTAGGTTTCAGCCTGTGCCCTGCTGCAACAGCAGGGTTTCATTTGGTCTTGAGAAGGCTGTCTGAAACAACAACTGGGCTTTTGTCCTGGGTATGGTGTGACTTTGCCGTAAGAAGATATACCAACAGTACTTCGCGTCGCAGAATCGAGCCGACTGTTGTCGTTCAGCACGCGTTCAGGGCCTAGCTGCCCTTGGTCAACCACCAGTTGGTGCACACGATTGTCTAAGCTGAGTTGGTGGCACTCGTGCAGCCGATTGTCAGGGCAACGTACCAGCTCGGCATCTATCTCGCTGTTGGTGCATCTGCCCAAGGTCAAGGCTTCCTCGGCTGTTGTCAGAACCACCAGCCTAGAGAATAGCTTGCCCTTGAGGGTTTGATTCTCCATGCGGCTGGTTACCAGTCTGCTCCAGTAGCACTGTCACAGCACAGCAGCAGAGCGCTGGGCAGCTCTCAACGTCACCAGAAACATGAGCTCTCTTGCCGCTGCAAGAGCAGACAACTTTTACTATCCGCCTGGATATGACCCGGATAAGCATGGAAGCCTCAACAAGGTATGGTGGCAGTCAACAGTACCTTTTTACTGGCATGTGCAACCTGACCTGCTGCGCAAGCAACTGAAGCTCACACATGCGTGGATAACCTTGATCTGATGCAGTTTCAAGGACAGCATCCATTGCGGGATAGAGCACGCAAGCTCGGCGAAGGCATACTCATCATCAGGTGAGGTCTGTGACAGGGGGATGCCAGCACTGCAAGAGTATAGCACATTGCGGTGCAAAGCACTCCTGCACACTTCCCAAACCTGCGTTATATATTTGCAACACAAAGCCCTTCACAAGCTGTGATAGCAACAGCCTGCAGTGACATTCACCTTCAGCCATGTTGACGTTCACCTTGCGTCACCAACTTGCTGTTTCAGGTTTGAGGTGCCGTTCAACATCTGGTGTGACCAGTGTGGTGAACACATTGCCAAGGGAGTGCGGTTCAATGCCGAGAAGAAGCAGGTGAGCGGTAGTCCTTTGTGGGCACATGTTCGGACAGCTTCTGCAACGGCAGCTGTAACAATCAGCAGCAACAGCGGCCGTTCGTCCCTGCTTGACTGGATGCTTGCCAATTTTAGTCAGCAGTTCATTAACACTACTGCTGGAACTCGGACAGAACCAGCCGTTTTGAGCACATAGGGACGCAGGACAAACTGCACTGTTGTGATGGCTTTGCCTCAACACTGAATGGCACCGTCCAACTGCTGTCATCACGTGTTCAGGTTGGCAACTACCACTCCACCAAGATATGGGCCTTCACTATGCGCCACCATTGTGGCTGCAAGATCACAATACAAACAGACCCAAAGAATGCCGAATACCTTGTGACAGATGGTGCCAGGCGCAAGGTTGAGCAATATGACGCTGATGACGCACAAACGATAGAACTTCCTGATGCAAATGAACAAGCAGCACAAGCAGCGGACCCACTAGCAAGCCTAGAAAAGAAGACCATACAGGTGAGGGTGGGCCTGAAGTCTGCAGCCTCAGATGTATCTTTGGAACTCGGCTGAAGTCTGAGGGCATCTCATGGCATTTTGCTGTGCTGTTCTACTTGTTGTGGCATGATGCTGTGCTAAGACCGCTGTGTACTTGAATTGTTCTATGTATCAAGTTTCAATGACAGGCTCAAAGAAGCCAGAGTTAATTGTGTGTCTCTGCTGCATCACGTTTCATAAGGAACATCATCATCGCAACGCATATGGTGTATGTTTGACGTTATGGTTGTCTTGCAGGCTGAGCGAGCAGCTGAAGGTCGCCAGCAGTTAGCAGTGCTAGCACAGGAGAGCCAGCAGCGCAACCAAGACCCGTACACACTCAACAAGCAGTTGAGAGCAGCAATGAGGCAAAGCAAAAAGGAGGTAGCCAAGCAGGAAGCAAAGTAAGCGGGGGGCGGGGGGTAGTACGCCAAACAGCCAGTTTATGTTGAGGGGCTTGTGGTGCGTTGATAGTAATGAGCAGTTATGTACTGCGGATTGATGCAGGGACGTGGGATAGAGGCACGCACTCAGCCTAGTAGCTCGGCCGTCCGAAGTGTTCACTGTAGGAAGGTATAGATGCACCCATCGCAGCATGTGCATACTACTATTCCAATGCAGGCTGTTGCTGCAGCACATCAGCTGTGTGACATGCTCAGCAATGTCCAGGGTCCATCGGGCTGTGTGTGCGTATAGCTAACGACGGTATGTGTGTCTTGGTGTGCTATGTTGCAGGCGTAAAGCTCTTGGTCTTGCTGAGCATGTGAAGCTCCTTCCAGAGTCAGCTGCAGATCAGCAGGCAGCA
>NSMO01000978.1:0-10543 GCA_002588565.1 Coelastrella sp. UTEX B 3026
CCAGGTAAGAGGATACCGAGAAAATCAAGCTTCCAAACAACGACAGAGCACTCAGTATGACAAGCTGGCAACAGTGGCCGAACTAATACCAGAATAAATCAGCCCGAACTAATACCAGAGTAAATCAATACAGTACGCAGTGTCCATACATAAAGGCAGAGCTTGGTGCATCCATGCGCAGTTCGAACAGCAGGCATGCTGTGTGAACCGCAACTGGCGCTTCATGCATCAGCCAACATGCGTCGCAAGAGCTCAAGCAAGATTTCTCGGGAAGCGGGAATTGTTGTCCTTCATGCCATGGACACGCCGACGGCCAGCTAGGGCTTCAGGCAACGGCAGATGCACCGGCAGATGCAGCAATACAAACCTGCCCACTTGACGGGTTCAGTGTGCAACAGAGACGGTCAGTCCTGCCTTACCTGCATCGGCTAAAGATGCTGCCAAAGCCAAAGAAAGCGCTAGCTCCTCTTCCGCGTCATTGGTCGCATATGTATGTTTGCTTGCAGCTTGCATGGCTATGCTGCTTGGGAAGGCGCACCCACGTCAGTTGAGCACAATCAGCTTCTGAAATAGAAAGATAATTTTGTCCAGAGTGCGCTTCAGTGATACAAGACCGCACACGACGAGTGCAACCAGTTCATGCTTTGCAGCTTCGTGACCGGAGTTTGTTGCTGGTGTCCTGCTTCGAATGGTATGCGCTTTGAGAACTCAAGGATTTAGCTATACTGATGGGCACCAACGCATCCTAGACAGCAGACATTCCAGAGCACGAGTTGTAGTCACATGTGTGACCAACCCACTCAGCAAGTAACAAGCGCTGCACGCTGAGACAGCTTCATGTCACAAGCAGCCCATCAGTTGTCCAGCAACATTTGCTGGTACTCGTGTGACAAACGCTGACCCCACACAACATACTGGCAACTGCTGGGTTGGCCAGTCCAGTGCAGCTCTAGGTCCTTGCTACTCATGTTGCACTGCGCCAGCACTCGTAGTCTGTGACGGCTGCACGCATATCAGCAACCGATGCGAGCTCTGAGGTGGCACTGAACCTCATATCAGCGCCTTCGTCTGAATGTCATATGTGCTGATACAAGATTCCGGCACTGTCGGTGTGTGAAATAGGGGACACCTACAATCCCCACAACTAAAGGTTGTCTGTAGTTAGACACCACCAGGCGGGGGTTTGACTGCCTTTCCTGTTCAGATTCGCCTCAGCGATTGTGCGATCGCAGTTTGATGGTTGTTCTCCGTGCCCTGTTGGCCTGTGGCTCTCAGCGTTTCTGATCGCGATCGCGCTTTTATTTCTGGCATGATGCGCCATCGACGGCCGACTGCGTGCTCAAGTTCTGCACACCCACCACGTACAGCGGTGCCACAGGCCACGGGGGAAGAATCCTTTGACAACTTAGGCCCTGTGCTGTTCCAATTGTCTAAGCTCAGCAGTGCAGCTAGTATCAGCCAGCTCCTGCAGCATGAGGAGCTGATCGAGGAGCTTGGCGCCTTTCTCACACAGCACAACTTAAACTACAACAGAAGCAACCGCTCTGCTGCAGCAGCAACCAACGCTGAAGCTAGGTGTCAGCTTTTAGGTTACCTTTTGGTCATCGTCAATCGAGCCTTGACGGAGCTAGAGCAGGATGACGGCAGAAGCATTACCCCTGGGGATGCATATGCAGACCTATCTGACAGCTCGTTCCAAGTCTTGGCCATGCTAATTGAGATGCTAGTCGAATGCAACAATACCTGGAATATCGGGAAGGCGGCATATGTAGTTGTGGACGGTGCCTTCCACTCTGTAAGCAGCTTCATATCAGACGTCTTGCTCTGGCTGGCCAAGACCATTTGTGCCTTTTGGTTGGTGACTCTGGTCGTCAATCTGCCACTCCACTTCCTGTCCGTGGGATTCGTGGCATCATACCTCTGGCGTATGAGAGGCCCAGTCTGGTACTACTTCAAGACGACCAGGCCACTCAAGTCTAAGGCAGAAGGTGGGCTGTATCACTTCTTTCAGACGGTTGTGCCAGCATTTCTACCGGTCATTGTGTGCCTTGGGCGATTCATTGTGTGACTGTCTCTGTGCCAGTGCGGCGCAGTTGTACCAAACTGGGTGGGTTTCCCACTAGTGTGGTGCTTGCATGTTGATAGGTGTGCATGGCGAGCAAGGAATCTTTCATCGGCTGCCAGGACTACAGACCTACTTCAGTCAATTCAGATTCTTTCTGGGACCTTGCCATCAGTCCAAGCTGCTTCATGCCTTCAGCATGAAATTGCAATTTGGTTTGTGAAATGTAGTTGCTAGTTCTGTTGGCTCTATGAAGATCAAGATACGTTCAAACATCAACACAAGAGATCAGTTCTTATCTGCACATAGCGGCACTGACAGACCAACATCACTGCTCAGCCGCCTTCGCCAGGTCACGCTTCGCACCCCATATCCATCACTTGTCCCTCTTCTGCATTCTCACCCCAACACGCAGGTCTGCTTCAACAGCTCAACACGAGCATGCCCCGCATCACAGCAGCCACCGACATCATACAGCATCAGCAAAAGCAGTACCTAGCTTTCATCAACAGCCCAGCCCACCAAGCAGCATACTTAGCAGCCCAAGTCCACGGCCCCAATGGGCTCCAAAACCACAACGTCCCGTCCCTCAATCACGCTGCAGTAGTGCAGCTGCCCCGGCTACAGTCCGCTGTCCTGCAGCTGTGGGTTAGTCTGGTCAACACGCAGCAACAGCGTGCGATCTGCGGTAACAGCACAGTACAGGCCTCCATCGCAAAGGCGCTGCAGCTAGCACTCAAGGTGTTGCAGGATTGGAAAAGAGCTGAGGATCCTATGGCCCAGCGTGCTGCGGCTGTCCTGCATAGTGCAGCTGCTGCTGATGCCAATGCATTGGATTTGGCGGGGCGGTCGGGGGTAACCGCTAATGCATTTGTGGAGTTGACGAAGGCGCAAGTATACACTAGCATGTTTGCATGCAGCTGCTGTGACAATGATTTGAGGTAGGGCTGAAACTCATTGAGTTTGTTTGTGTGAGTCCAGCGCAAATGGTTGTATGTGTGCTGATTGATGCTCTTTTTTGAAAGAAGTCTTCAAGTATGTGTATATCTGTCTGCAGCATGGCTGTTTGTCTAGCTGGATCCTGCAACTAGTCTCAAGGTGTATGTGCTGGTCTGATGCACTGCATGTGTTTGTTGTAAGCCTAACCATGCAGACAAGCCTAACTGGTGTGGCTGTAGGCATGCTTAAGCCATAGCTTCCAAAGTTGCCCCATTTCATCAGCAGCTGCATGCAGTCGCGTGCGTACAGTGCGTGACGGCAGGCAATGCACTGTAGCATCTTGTAGCCTTCAAGGAAAGGCCGCTCCTCCTGGCTTGATGTTTCTTTTAGTAGAACTGCTGCTGCTGCTGCCACAGGACTATCTGCGTTGCTGGTTGCCTGCAGGGTTGTCAACAGGCGGGAAGCCGTCACAGCTGTAGCTCAGGTTGCCAACACACTAGCTGAAGCAATCTCTGCAGCAGCGGCCGGCAAAGCCACCAGACACAGCTTATTGCCCGGCACAGCAGCAGTACAGAAGTTGAAAAGCAGCCACAAGTTGGAAATCTCTAAGCTGCTACAGCTGCACTTGGCTTGTGCTGCGCAGCACATACATGTTTGCAAGGATAGCGAGTGCATTATGCAGCTTCGCAACAGTAGCAGCAGCGGCGGCGGTGGCAGAGGTACTAGAGCTAAGAGCAGTAAAGCAGGCAGGCAGCAGCAGGAAGACGACCAGGAGATAGAACCCTACCATGAGCAGGTCTTAACTGCCCAGGGCTTACTGGGGTTCACCCAGCGGCCAGATGCAGACCACAACTGCTACTGCTGCCAGGTTGCCGATGTTATCAGCCGGGGTTTAGGTGCATTCCTCGCTTGGCATTTCCCAGGAGAGTATGCCGACAATGCAGCACTACGCAGCAGTATCAGCAGCAGCACAAGCAGCAGCCCATGGGGCACCAGCCTCACACCGTGGCAGCGAGAGAAGAAGCTTGAATCCGAGTTGCTGCTATGTTTTGGTGGCAGCAGCAGCAGCAAGAGATACAACGTGCCGCTGCAGCGCGGCATTCATTTGCCAATACTGCATCTTCTGTTGGAGTTGCAGCTGCGGAATCAGAACTTAGATACAATGCAAAAGGCCCTGTTTACAATGCAGCTAGTGCATGAGCGATATGAGGATATGTTACTTAATCTGCCAAGTCAATCTGCAATGGAAGCAGCAATGGGGAAAGGAGCTCAGCTGCTGAAGCCGTTGCTGCTGTCCCTGGGGCCAATCGTGCTGCAGGTGAAGCATACACTGTTGCTATTGTATGTGTTAAGATGCCTATGATTCTAAAGTTTATCTTAGTGTAGCAATTATCAACTTGGGTCCAAAGCTAGCTACTGCATGATGTTAGCTACGAATCCAGTCTGGACGACTGTACAAACCTGCACAGCCGCCGGTTGTCTTGCTTGCGTTGTAGCTACCTACTGTTGGTGTCGAGCAGTGTGTGGAGATGTTGGATAGTTTGGTAAGTCAATCTGCAGCAATTAAAAAGGAGCTCATCTGCTGAAGCCGCTGTGCTGCAGGTAAACATACACTATTGCTGTATTTTTCAAGATGCTCATGACCGTGTGTGATCTTGGGGAATTGGTGTAGCAATCATCAACTTGGGTCCGCTAGCTACAATGCTAGCTACAAATGCAATCTGTACAAACCTGCGCAGCAGCGGTCGTCTTCCTTCTGTTGTAGCTAGCTACTGTTCATGTGTCGAGCAGTGTGCTATGTTGGCCAGTTTGGTAAGCCGATCCGCAGCGACGGGGAAAGGAGCTCAGCTGCTGAAGCCGTTGCGAGCTGTCTTTAGGGCCAACCGTGCTGCAGGTAACCATACACTGTTGCTTCTGTATGTTCCAAGTGGCTCATGATTTTAGGGATCTATCTTGTGTAGCAACCATCATCTTGGGGCCGATGGTAGCTACAATGCTGGTTGCAAATCCACAGGACTCTGCACAGCAGCACTGGGTTGTCTTCCTTCTGTGGTAAGCTACCTATGTTGGTGTGTCGAGCAGTGTGTGGAGATGTTGGAGATGTTGGATGGTTTGGTAAGCCTACATGTGTCCCTGTGTGACTGCAATTGCAGTTGATAACAACAGCTGAGCCTTGTTGACAGGAGCTGGCCGGGACAACAGCTGGATGTTCTGCCAATGCAGCATCCAGACTCATGTGGCATCTCTTGTTCATATCTGCTGCACCCAGAAATATTTCTATATGAAATGTATGATGGATCCTGGTTGTATGTCAGGTCGGGTATTGCTTGATCCAAAAGTTGCACAGTGTTGTATTCTTTGCTGCTTTGCCAATTGCAGTTCTCGTGTGGGCTGCAGTGGACAGCAACAGTTGTGCTTGATCAGCAAGAAATTGCTGAACCAATCCTCGCCATTTGTGCCAATAGAGCTTCTTCATGAACACAGCTCTGCGTCATTCATACTGCCCTCATCAATATCATGGCTGCCCTGATCACCTAATACTGCGGGGGTACAGTGCTGTTTTGAGCACTGTTGTTCACATGGTCCACTTGTCGCTCATCGTACTGCTTGTCTATTTGTGTGATTGCAGGTGACAACAACAGCTGAGCCTGATGAACAGGAGCTGGCAGAGCTGGTGTTTGAGCACCTGGCTGTGGTGGTGACAGATTTCGCCAATGATGGTGAGTTCTGGAGTTATTCTGGCTTGTGATCTGATATCTTGACTGCATGAAGTCTCATACTCAATGTTGTGTTCATTACATGCAACATGCAGTTGGAACTTAGTCCAAGTTGCAGGGTTCAGTGGTGTTTACTGTTGACTTCAGTGAAGCGTGATTACCAGTTTAGTCAGTGTAGTCAGTTTTGTCTGTGGCAGCTGCTAGTGATTGTTTCAATCAGCCGTTTGTGTGTTATAGCAGCTTTCATGCTGTAGGTGTTCAACAGTCCATTCTCTGTTACACCATCTAACAAGGCGTTGTATTTCACCGCAGCATCATAAGCCTAACTACTGGTTGCAACATGAATCTGACCGCCTCTCTGCAGATTTCATGAGCAGCAAACCAGGTGTATTGGCAGCAGCAGTGCAGCAACAGCCCCTGGCAGTCCTCCCAGTGCTAGAAGCTCTGCTGCGAACTGGCGACTCAAGCGCAGGCGCCTGGCAGCAGCTAGGGTTTATGGACCACGTCCTCAAAGCAGTAGGGTTTTTCAAACCCGGCGAGCGGGACCCAACAGTTGTCAATACAGCTCAAGCTATTAGAGAGGGTTTAGCAAGTGGTTTGGTCGGCAAAGAGGGAAAGCAGCTGCAGCAGCAGATGTTCGCGCTGCTGCTGACGATTCTGAAGGCAGCAGTACAGAACAGCAGGAATGACCAGGAAGATGACTCCGTTATGCTCACCTGGGGTTGGAATGACTTGATTGAGATAGCAGCAGGTGTAGCTGAGCTAGCCATAGGATTGTCCGAGTTTGACGGTAGCAGCAGTAGCAACAGTAACAGCACGGCTGCGGGACCGTCACCATCCTTGGTGGCATTGGTCAGCCGCAGCTTATGGGTGCTGGGTGATGTCCTCAAGGCTAGTTCACAGCAGAGCAGCAGCAGCAGTGGTTTCTGGCAGCCACAGCAGAAGAGTCTGGCAGAGTTGTGTTCTAAACCGGTGCTGGCAGCAGTTACTAGTGCAGTAGATTGGTTGGGGTTGCAGCTGCAAGCTGCAGAGTCTGCAGGAAAGCACCAGCAGCAGTTCAAGCAGCAATACAGCAAGCTGCAGATCACATTGCAGGGGCTGCTGTCTGCTGGAAACAAGCCGCCAGCCCTAGGGAACTCAACAAACCAACCCAGCAACGGCAGCCAGGGCTTGCAGTCGAGTATGGTCCCACAGGAGGGGTACATGGCACTTCTGCAGCAGCTGCAGGCCTTTGCAGGCAGCGCCTGTGCTCAAGTCCCCTTGCGGCTGTGCTGCAATAATCCAGCTTGCTTGCGTTTGGCCAGTACTAGCGAGTTGGTGATGTGTGGCAAGGGGAGTGCCAATTTGTGTGCAGGGTGTCAGCGGGCTAAGTACTGCTCAGCAGAGTGCCAGCAAGCACACTGGGGACAGCACAACAAGACTGTGTGCAAGCGGCTGAAATACAAAGCGGCAAAGTGCTGATCAGGACACGTCACCATTAATTATGTATGATGGCCCCTGGCTGCAGTGCAATACACTGCCATTTCCGTGAAGTGTGGCTCGAGTCGCCGGGGAAGGCCCGTGGGGGAGGGACGGGGGGGGGGGGGGTGGGGGGGACGTCCTGCAGCCGCTGCGCATGCTTGTACGGTGTATAGTAACATGATCAAGTTTACATGGTGCGAGTTGAATTTGCTCGCGACAAGTGCCTCGGCCTCAATCCGCAATGCTGCGAGGCAACCTCGCGCGTGCACGGAGGTGGCTACTCATCGCTCGTCGGGCCGTCATTCTCTTTTGGCCACAGCGTCGGGCAGTGAAGCAGGTTGTCCATGATACTATCTCACCGCGATGGCTTGCTGCTGTTGTGCCATGGTTTGGAAGTTGGTCAAGGCCGCACTGCTGCAGTGCAGCAGTCGCTGCACAGAGACGCAACATCATCCTGTGCCGGCTTAGGCAGTGTCGCTGGCAGCCTGGCAAAACAGCAATTCGTACAGACCTCAATTATATTTTGTCTTGTGCTGTGAGGGTGTGACCAGGGCCAGTAAGCAGTGGCAAGAGCTGCTGGTCGAAGCTGTGTGAGTGCTCTCATACTATGACGCATGATGCGTCTTGAATCAGACAGGTCTGAATATTGCTCAGAGAGCTGCAGCACACTAGGCCGAAGTGGGCTTGTTTGACTAAGTTGGCTATCAAGCCTACGAAGGAGGAAGACGAAGGGTAGGTCAAGCCCCCGGGGCTTAGTAAGGGTTGATACCCTTCGTAGGTTACCGCACCTTGGTTGACCCTTCGTCAAACAAGCCTTCGTGCATCAAGGCTTAGCCTATCAAGGCTTCGACAACCTTGTTAGCGTAGTAAGCTAAGCCTTAGTTGACGAAGACTTGCTTACGAAGCCTTGTCACATGCAATCGATGAAGGCTGTAGGCTTCGTAGGGCCTTGGTTGGTAGCTTGCTCGGAAGGCTTCGTACAGCTTGTTTAACAAGGCTTGTTACGAAGCCTTGATACAGTACTACCACAGGCAGGGCCCATTGCACAGCCAGGGGCCACTGCTCAGCACGTATGGCAGCGTTCTAGGGACCAGCGGTTGGAAGGCCAGTGATGTGGTCGATGTGCAGGCCCTCCATTATCTAACCAAATGCCTTGTTTCCACAACATGTACAGCCATACCAACCATCCCCACACACCAGGCCTGTACTTAGATCTGCCGTTTGCCATCTCAATAATGCATGGCAATATGGAGCAACTGACAGCGCTCCCAGCACATAACAGACCAGTAACTGGCAGACAGAGCCCAGAACCGGCAGAACAGTGCCCAGAACCGGCAGAACAGTCCCCAGAACAGACCAATGACCGGCAGAACAGTGCCCAGAACACAATGCATGACCAACAAAACAGTGCCAGAACACCAAAATACTGCTCACAACCTACTCAACTGTGCTGAACTTTGCTCTCAACCTACTCAACAGTCTGTTGTATATGACAGCTGACTACCTGAACAGACCTAGCAAACTGTGCACCTATTGCTGTGCCTACGGCATGTATAAGATCATGGAAGCGATACCAGAGCTACTCCTGTCATGCACAAACGCTAGCCTAAGGTTACTCACAACACAACTGGCTATGTTTACTCTGCCCTGAACTCTCGAAAGACAACCTCTGCCTTTTTCCTGCTGATGTGGTCCTCCACCATCACCCCAATTGTTGGCCACTGTGCCACTGTGGCACCAGGACCCTCCTGTAGCTTGGCTAACTGCTGCCGTGTGACTGGTGTGGCTCCAACATGGTGCAGCCCCTCTGTGACCAGCTGCTTGCATACTGCAAGTAGCTCATAGTAGTGCGTTTGGTCATCATTGTAAACCCTCAGGTCCTGCAACCCGTGCAGTCAGCAACCAACTCCAATAAGGATTTGCTGTGATGACACAGAAGAGCATTGTATACCATCACAGAGAAACATAAATGACACAGATGAGCATATCATCACATTGAATAACAGAAGTTGCACAGCATATTGTACGGTACGCGTTTGTCAGACCTTGGAGTCCGGAGGCATTTTACTGGCCCACAACTGACAGACATACAACACATGCATCAGCAGCTCAGGTCTCACTTGTAAGCAGTCTGGGAGTCATTTGGGTTATTGGTGTGCATGTGTTGATATTGTGTATGCTCAGATTTGTCCCATGGCGCAGCTGGATGCAAATGCAGATAATACATACCTTGGTCATGCCCTGCTGAACTGCCTCGGTTGTGGGCTGACTGGATCCCCCTACTGTTGATCTTGCAAGTCTGTTGGCTTCAGATACGCAGCTGCAATCTATCTGTCAGCATCAACGACCCCTGCACGGACTGCAGCCACCAAATGCAAGCTTTCCTGATGTTTTCGCTGGTAGTAGCTGCTGGCAAGGGTGTTGCTGCCCGCTGTTGTCAACAGCATATTGCCGTCACCTGCATACTAGGCCAACAGGCAGCAACGGTTGGTGGCAGTGCAGTCGCAGCCAAAAGCCAAGCACATCTGGCAACAGTGCATGTGCAACAGTTGCAACCAATGCAGAAGCGGTAGCACGCCTGTGAGACATTGACGGTGCAGAGCTGGCAAGAGTGCTTGGCCAACTTGCTTGTGTTCCCCAGCAGCAAGAAGGTTGCAGCAGTAGTGAGAGTTGTGGACCTCAACAAGTCTGGCAAGGGAGCCATGCCGGAATGTTGTAAGCAAGGCCAAAGCCATTAGCTGCTGTGCAACATCAGGACAACCGCAGATACTGACTGCCCTTCTGCCATATGCTGCACAAGGGCGACAGACAGGGAGACACACATGGACCGTGATAGCTTGTTCCTTACCGAGCTTTCGCTTCATGGGCCACTCGGGGATGCCACCTAACTCTGAAGGGCTGCTACCACCTTTGCTGTTGCCAACCTCCTCCTGATCGTAGTCCTCGTGCTTGCACTCTCCCTCATAGATATACTGTAGCTATTGTTGCTACTATCAGAAAGACTAGTGCTGTACAACGGAAGAAAAGCGTGGGTTGCACCGGCAGAGATCGTTGGTAACGGCCTGGGTCTCAGTCGTATGTTCTCACAACTGACGGGCACTCGATCGTCTCGCGTCTAGAAGCAGACTGTTTTGAGGTGCGTTGCTGGGCAATAGAGCTTGCAATGCCTTGCCAGCCTCGTTCACCGATGCACGCTGTGCAGCTACACGTCTGTTGAAGTCGTTCATAACGTCAGATCAGGCGCAACAGTGGAAACATGTGAAATAATGCACAGGTTGCCTGTAATAACGGCTTCAACGCGGGTTTGGGGTTGTTCGGAGAACCTGGTGGTTCAAAGATGTTGGAGTGCCTGTGCAGGCCAACG
>NSMO01000983.1:0-11024 GCA_002588565.1 Coelastrella sp. UTEX B 3026
AACGGAAGCAATGCCATTGATGCAAACTAGCCTCCGCTGCCGCCCATGTCACACTGCCAGCACTTCCAGTCCGACTTGACTGCGCACTCAACTATATCACAGCTTGCGAAACAACCAAAGCACACCCTAGTGGTGAGCCACATGCCGGTACATGGTATCACTCCTGCAGCCAACAAACACCACACACTGACCCCAACCTTGTGCAAACGGCCAACACCGCCCCTCCTACCTGAGCATTCTTGTGGTTGTACAGCTTGCCAACCAATCCAAGCACACCCTAGGACGAGCCACATGCTGGTAGGGTAGTATTCTTGCAGCCAACAAACACCACACACGACCCCAACCTGCAATTGTGCAAACGGCCAACACCGCCCCTCCCACCTGTGCATTCTTGTGGTTGTACAGCTTGCTGGCGTGCTCGTACATCTTCAGTGCGTCATTGTACTGCTGCCGAGCTAGCCAGATGTTGCCCAGATTCACATAGGCCTCTGGAAGCTTCACAAAGCCCTTGGTCTTGCTGGTGGCACGAATGACCTGTTCGCAACGCAGCACTGTGTGATTGAAATTGGCTAATATACTCAGCACAGGCTGTTATGTGGCTTGCTTTGATTGAAAGCGTTCTGTTAAATCATTTTAAACGCCTGTGCTTGCACCACACTGCTTGCTGAGCAGACAGACCACTCAGACGCCGTTCCCAAGCTACCAGCACAACACAGCATCGTGGCAAATGCCAGCATTGCAAGCCAAGCTGGGAAGCCCTCGATTGAAGCCCTGGATTGAAGCCCTCGATGTGAAGCCCTTAATTGAAGCCATGGATTCAAGCCCTGGCCATCACATAAGCCAATGAAGCCAGTCACTGCACACTGCTTCAATCACCAAAGTGCCATGAAACCCAGCCATCATCAAACCCAGCCACCATCCTTAGAACGTACCTCATCAAAGGCTTGCTTTGCTGCATTAATGTGGCCCAGCTCTGCTAGACAGATGCCCAAGCCGTTGACTGCATAGATGTTATCAGACTGGCTCTTCAGCACTTCCTGATACATCTTGAGAGCCTGCACAGACACACAGACACAATGATTCTCCTGAATTGATTTTCGGAGGTGCGATAAGACACTTGAAATTCACAAACAATGAGTAGAATTGATGAGTGGATTGTGCTGGGCCAGGGCGTAAAGCAAGCACTGAGCACCTGCACTGCTGCTTCTCGACATACCCAACACAGTCACAACCACAGTTCCAACTTAGCTCTTCTAAGCCTTCAAACAAGCGTAACATATGCAACGAGTCCATCCAGCAGTCATGCATACTATTTGAACATGCCCTCACCCTGACAATGAACTCCTTCCGGCTCTTCTGCACGTCTGGCTTGTTGATTTTCTCAGTCGGTATAGCAGCCAGTATCACGTTGGCATGCGTTAGCAGCATATATGGGTCGTGTCGGCCCTCTGCCCCTACTGTGTTGACACACTCACGTGCAGAAGCAAGGTCCCTGAGAAAGAGCAGCAGTGGATACAACAGACCAAACGCCATCAGCACCGCTTTGCAACTTCAGTGCTGTACTGTTATGACAGTCTAACAGGCATACTCTTGAACTGCCGAACACAATAATGAGCGCCTGATACAAATTCCATGTTCCTGGCTTTTTGGATCATATTTTATGGCTGCACCATAACACTTCATCAGCAACTGGGATCATAATGCTTTGAAATTTGGCTCCTTGCTTGAGTTTGGAGCCAATGCAGCCAGTCCCAGCGCGCACCTTCCCTGGGCAGACGAGCACTGAACTTGAATGCCATAGGAAACAGCAGCATAACCTACAAATTTTCTGAGCTATTGTTGCAAGCTGCAAGAGCAGTGCACGTCATTGATATGCAGCTAGCAGTCCTCAACCAAGCACACAAGCAGGCCACTCCTAACTGTTCCGAACCCACAAGTTGTGGCAATTGGCCAGTAATGGTAATAGGTCTCCTCTTTGGGCTTTCTGCCACTACAAGCGAAGTTGCCACAATCTGCAACACTGCCAACTGTACATGTACAGCCAAAACACAGCCATGTGACACTCGTAACAAAGATCTGTCTTATAAAAGTTTATGCTAGCTGACGTCTGAACTTGGTGAGACACTAACACTTATTCCAGGGCAGGTGTGCTATATCAACACAACACCCATGGCTTCACAGGCCAGCACCTAACCCATATGAAAGCAGATACAATGCTTTCCAGCACTCACTTTCTCTCCATATGTAGGCATGCCAGCATTGCCTGAGCATCTACGTGTCCCCCTGCCTGCTCTGTTGCGCGTGAAGCCCACATCCGAGCCTCCTCTATGTCGCCAGCGGCCTTGGCCATGGATGAGAGACGAAGGTAGCAGTCAATGTAGCCGGGAAACTGCTGCAGCAACTCTTGATAGGCCTCACGGGCTGCTGTCATCTCGCCTGCGAAAAGGAAGAGTTGAGCAGCATCACTGAGCAGCACTGAAGGTCCAGCAATAGTATATGCAAACATACTTGGTTTTATGGCAAACTGTACAGGCGCATAGATGCCACGAATCTTGGTAAACCTCGGGTGCAGCTGTCAGCCATCCTTCATAAGCAGAGCCCAACACCACAGACAACCATCAGGACTCCTGCCCCGAATCCATACAGCGCGGGAGCCACTTGTTGCATTACAGAACACAGCTTGGCCTCTGTGCATTAGAAGACTTCGCAGCCAAATAACTCACACAAAAAAAACACAGTCGAAGACGCAAACGATCATGCACTTACCAGTAGCTTCCCGAAGTCTTGCCATGTTGTAGCCCATTGTGATTTTCTGCATCGGGTGTATGCTGGGATCCGACATCATCACTTGAGTGGCTTCATCCATCAAAGCAGCAGCTTCAGTTACCTCACCCGCCCTGTTTGAAGCATGATAACGCACGGATGATGTCATGTTCACTGGCTGACGATGCTAGTTCGACGTACTGTGCATAAAACCAGCCTGGACTGATGCTAACTGTCAGGCTTGCGACCACACGCTATTACAATGGCAGCAGCTTCAGATACCTCACCCGCCCTGTTTGAAGCATGACAATGCACAGATGTTGTCATGCTCACTGGCTGGCGATGCTGGTTCGACGTACTGTGCATAAAACCAGCCTGGACTGATGCTGAATGTCAGGGCTTTCAGCACAAGCTATTACAATGGCAGCAGCTTCAGATACCTCACCCGCCCTGTTTGAAGCATGATAATGAACAGATGTTGTCAACACCACTGCTGACACATGCTGGTTCGAGCTATTGTGCACAAAACTAGCATGGACGTTACTGAATGTCAGGGCTTGCGGCCACAAGCAGATACAGTCGCAGCAGCTTCAAATATCTTACCAGCCTTGTTTGTATGATACAAAGCTATTGTCAAGACCTCTGATTTGGTTGACAATGTCATGGTTTGACACAAGTACGTGATCCCAGACATTTGACAGTTGATATTATTTAGCAAACTACTGACATGCTGCTAGAACAGCCATGCAAGCAGCTAAGACCGCATACTGTAACACAAGCAGGAGCTGTAGCAAAGGCTGAGCATCAAGTGCTGCTGCTGCTGCAGAAGGCATCGACTGTATCAAGGCACATCTGCCGTACCTGTATCTGAGTACTGCTGTGTTATTGAGCAGCTTAGCAGGGACCGGAGGGACTTCCTCATCCTCTCCAATGTCCTGCAAACATACAAAACATCTCAACATAAGGCTTCAAACCATGCAACACTCTCATGAGGTCATATAACATTCTCAAGAGGTCATACAACACACTGATGAGCCTTTCAGGGTCTGCAGCAACCCCTGTCCATGCCCTAGAGACAGATACAAAGCAACACCTGGAATCGCTGATGCCATCTGCACAATTGAACGCGCTTGTCTGTTGCAAGGTGATTTGACTGGTAACATCAATGTGCCCACCACTAGGCCCCTTCAAGCTGCTCAACTAGCTGCCTTTGGTGATTGTAGCTGATTAAAACTAAAGGCATCATGTAAGCAGCGTACCAATAGTGAGCAACACAAAGCCGGCACAGATCAGCTGACCAAGCTCCAAACCAAGAGTTGAGCTTAGCAGCAAGTAACTGCAACGTAGCCTCAACCATGCTAACAGTGTCCAGCAAGCCACCTCACCTCCAGCAGGTCTTCATACCCCAGGGTGTCCTGTAATACCTGCTGCCGCCGTCGCTGCTTGTCTGCGTTGCGCTGCGCGGCTGCTTGCTGCTTCTGCCGTTGCAGAGTGAGCGCTTGGTTGAATGCAACCAGGGCAGCTGTGATAAAGAGCATACGTACACAGCGTTACAGTGTGATTGATGACTTATGGAACTCAGTCATAGCAGCATGTGTGCAGTTGATTTTCACAAAGAACAGACCCACCTACTCCAAAACCCCAACAGCCGTGCGCTCAAACATGAACTTTGCAAGCCCCCGATGCAATACTATGAGAACAACAGCAACTGAGAACCATGAAAGCTTACCTGATGGTTCCACAGCTGCAAGCAGCTCTCCCAGCATTTCCTGCAACCCAGCATCGTTCACATGCCGTGCTGCTGCTTCTCGATGTCCCTGCAGCGTCTTAGCCACCCTCTCGGGCAGCACCGGTAGCAAGCCACCCAGCAGCCACAGCGCATCGCCGTTGCCTGGCAGAGCTCGCAACACAATCTCTAGCTCTGATACTGCGTTGGTGGGGTCACTGCCGGTTGCTAGGTATGCTTGCGCTGTGCCGAGATGTGGTAGCGGTGCTTTGGGGTCCAGGCGGATCGCCTGCAGACAAGCATGTGTGCATGTATCAGGTGTCCACCATCCACAGCTCTATGGCCATCGGCCCCGCGCCACATTTATAAGGAAGAGGAAACAGCAACACCCAAAGCAGTGACTATATCACTGCCATAAGCATGTGTGATGCTCAGGTACAAAACTGAGCATTCTTGCATTGGGGAGGCAATTAAAAGAGCCTGAACGAAGGGTACAACGATGTGCCCTACTGAGGAATCAAACTGACGAGCAGATTGTGCACTAGGGCTATGGCAAAGCAAGTCTAGCCGTCTACACATGCTGTGCTGTCAGATGCAAGCGGAGCTCCAGCATACACAGCTGAGCAATCAACAAAGCGCACCTGTGCATAATGATACTGAGCTGCTGCCATGTCCCCTAGAGCATGATGACACCGCCCCAGCAGCGAAAGTGACACAGCGCGCAGACGATCTGTGTCAGCACCTTCATTAGCTATTTGCGCTAATCGCAGCGCCTGCAGTGGACGAACAATCGACAGAGAAACATGTACATAGTGTGTTACAAGTTATGAAATTGCATAGGCGATCCTGCATTTGAGCTACAGATAATTGGGTTTGATTTCAGCTATTGGCTTGAAACTTTCTGCAAGTTGAAGCCAAAGCTTGGCGATATGACCACAGGCTTGAACCCTGAGCCAACTTCATGGATGCTTGCACTACCAGTCAGGGCATACATGGACACCCTTCTGAGTGCAGGGTTACCAGCTTGTAGCTACATGCATGCTGCCAGTATAATAGACATGACCATCTGTGTTCCTCTAGCAAAACTCGACAACATCTCACTAACAACAAGCTGTGGCTTGGTGAGGTTGTACTTGACTAATAATGGAATGATAATAAGCATGAATTTATCCCCATTGTTTACCTGCTCTGACTCCCCCTTGAGCAATGAGAAGTGACTCAATGCACACAGCACACCGGGATGGGTCGAATCTGCAGCATATGCACGCTGCAGCAGCTGCAACCCCGAGTTGAGTCCCTGCACACATCCAGCACACACACACACACACACAGCGCACCTCTCTAACTGCTGTTCCACAACACAACTGACAGGTCATCACAACAAGTTGCGCCCAACCACCAACGTACACCTGTTTTAGCTTTACAGTTGTCCTGCAGCCACTGATTGATCAAGTTGGTCAGATTATAACCCACTGCTGCCCCTGAATGGCTGCAAGGCACCCTACTGCTGGCGCATACGTGCACAAAGATAACATCCCAGCATCTCCGTTCGTTCCACCTCTCGCCCTTTCCCCCTTCCGTGCCTCACTTATACCTTCGTGCCTCAATAAAGTCAAGCCCATGCTGCTCAAGGGTAACTCAAGCCTCCAACGCTGCTGGTGCATACATGCACATGGACCACATACCAATACCTGATTTTCAACCACCCGAGCCTCCCAAACACCAACCCCCAATCCAACTTACCTCCTGAGCATCGCTGGAGCCAAACTTTATGATGGCCAACCCCAGCAGAGCGTCCGCATTGCCAGCGTCCAACTCCAACACCCGGTTGTACGCTGCTGTGGCTGCTTCAACCTTGCCTGCCCTGTAGTAGCACGCCGCTATGCCCAGCCGGACCTCCGCTGGACAGTGTGGGTTGGCACGCAGAACCTTGGCATACCTGCACAAAGACACAAAAAGCAACACCACAGTGTGTAGGTGCGCTGGTCAAGCTGCCAATTTCAGTCTGATTCCAGTGTCTGCTCTTGTTCACCCTGCTTTAGGCTTAACATACTCAGCAGCCATATGCAAAGATAAATGCTCTGCTTGCCACCCTATTGTGGTTTTGCAGCTGACTGATAGCCAGCCCCAGGTTCTAACAGCACTGCTGATGGTTGGTGTCCGAGGATGAGAAGCTGCTTATTGCCAAAGGGTACCGCCATCGCTGCGATCAGTAGTCATGAAGCAAAGCATGCAGGTTGCGGGCAATCATGTCAACAGAGCTGATAGATCTGGCCCTCCAGCTACTCCTGATGCACCACCTGCTGTATCACTAGTGTATGCTATGCTGATGTGGCAAGATGGGTCCACTTGCAACAGGTCATCTGCTGCAAACCCAGCTGGCACATAGTGCCACTGTTACTTGACAGGGTCACCGCCCTTTTCATGCACGGCTGCTGACAGCCAACATAGCTATGGCCGCTGCTGCAAAGGTTGATCAAAGCACGGCTGCAAGCCACTGCCCCTCACTGCTGACGTCCACTGAAGCCGTGTCCTGCACTGAGCTGTCATTGGCTTTGGGCTTGCACCGTGCCAGCGGCTACTTTGCTGCAAGCATCAACAGGCTTTGGGCCCTGCTGTGCTACAAGGTCCCCAGAGAACCTGGTACTCACAAGTCGATTGCTGTGGTGATACGCCCCGCGTTGTATTCTATAGCTGCTTGTGCTAGCACTGGGGCGTGGTTGACGTGGCCATTGTGCCGCCGCCGCTCAGCGGCTTTGAGCTCTCTCAAAGCAGCAGGTTGCTCGCCCTGCAGGACAGATCAACCATACCATATGCGCCCTGGAAACATGATAGTGACGCCGTTGCAACTGCTGATGGTAGGATGCAGGCAGCTGTACAGGAGAACTGCAAGCTGCTGCATTCTGTGCTAGACACCATGCTGCATAGCTGTTCGCAGGTGGTGTCCTGCAGCACTGCAAGCAGCTGCGCTGCAACAGCTGCAGCGTGCAAACAGTTGTATGTGCCTGATTGACGACTGCAGGATTTTTGCCGCTGCTGGTGGCTGTCAATACGACAAGCAGTTGCATGAAAGCTTACAGCACTTGTTGCTAGCTGCCCACCTTGACTAGCAGCAAAAATGCTTTTGACAGGGCTGGCAGCATCTCCCCATTTGCTCCTTCAACCTGCTCTGCTTCTCGTATGTACCGCTCTGCTTCCACCAAAAGGCTGGTTCGCTCGTTTGCGTCCCTAGCTGCACGTGCTGCCTCCAGAAAGTAGGCTGCCATAGCACAGAGCATGGACATACGCTCAAAAGTGGGCTCCTTGCCAAAGAACTGTGCCATGTCTGTGAGCAGCTCGGGCCCCGTAGCGTCCGCTATGAGTGTCCGGAAGGCGCTGATGTTGCCATTGGCCAAGTATGCCTTTGCTGTGTCGAACCATGACTGCAAAGGAGCAGCTTCAGAAGCTAGCAGGTCGAGGACTGCTTCTGGATCATCAGGCAAGTCGGTGCGAGGGATTGACACTGCTTCATTGTGCTCATGTAAGCCAACATATAGCACATCCTCCGCAGCCACCGCCATAGCAGCTCACAAGCTGCAGCTAGCTGTTATGCAGCTTTAGCTACTCCATCACTGTGTACTGCACACAATTGCTGCACGCCAGAGGCTGCTCTCTGGCCTCAGGCACTTCAGAAACGAGGTGATAGAACTACTCAAGCGATAACCAGGTTGCAGCAGGAAGAAATCGCTGAACATCAGTGAACCGAGGATCCCAGGTGCTGTTCCCCGGTGTGCCAATTCTTATGACTTAGAAACGCGCATTTGCGTGACACTTGTGGTGCTGACTTGTTGCGTGCGGTTGCCAACAACAGGTGTTCCGGGTACTACAGGGTCAGGAATGACAAAGGCAAGTGTACGGCCGCTTCGAGCTGTGAAGTTGTACTTCTGGACCCAAGAACGCCTGGTGCATGTACGGCGGCTGCTGCAGGTCGCTATCTGCTGACGAAGTCAGTTACGAGACATTACACGATCTCCAGCATGCAGAGCTTGCAACGAGCGGGATTCGCAGTTCGTCAAGCTCTGCATCAGCTCCATCTTCCTGCAGCGTTCTACAGTGTACAGGTCGTGGTGCCCAGCTTGGGGGAGAGCATAACTGATGGCACCATCGCTTCTGTCTTGAAAGCATCAGGCGATGCAGTGAAGGAGAATGAGACTATAGCTCAGATAGAAACGGACAAAGTTACCATAGACATAAAAGCACCATCAGATGGCACCATCCTGGGCGTGGTGGTGCAGGAGCAGGACACAGTAGTTCCTGGTCAGCTGGTGGCAACTCTGGATGACAAAGCAGCACAGGTACGATCGCCTGGGCATTGCGTTGCATTCGTAGCAAGCAGATGGCTGCTTTTATATAATAACTGTGGTGCGTTAGGCCCCTCACCTCAATAGAGTGTGTCCCTCCCAGCCATGGTATCGCACCAGCTTACCTGGCACTGAGTGTAGCAAGCTTTCCTTTAGCAGCGCAGACAGAGGCCCGCCTAAGGGTATGCTGTCATAAGCTTCTCTGATCATTGGTGTCGTAGGGCACTGTTGGATATTTTGCGGCCCCGTATTGCAGGGCGCCAAATCACTGCGCACTGCATTGGTTCATGTCCCGCAGGCAAACCTTATAGGCAGCACACCGCGTCCAGCAGCTAGCACACAACAGTCAGCACCAGCAGCAGCTCCTGCAGCCTCTACAGCCCCTCCAGCAGCTGCGCCTGCCTCCCATCGCACAACAGGCATCAGGTTCCCTCCCAGGGTCACACCTGAGGGCCAACGCGTCAGTACGTTATCAGCTGCAGAAGCCCATGCGTTCCTGCAGCAATGGCAGCAACCCAGTGCCGGTGCTGCAGAGGCTTCAGCAGCAGCGCCGAGTGCACCAGCAGCGTCACCCTCTGGCCCTCCTGCACCAACGCAGCAAGGCAGTGATGCAGCCAACCGGCTGTTTGCAGGGGGCCGGTCGGCGTCTGGCAGTGCAGCAGGCACAGCTGCGCCTAGCAAATTTGCCACGAGTGTACGGCAGTTGGACAGAATGCCAGCTAGGAAAGAGCTCACAGACAAAGAAATGGAGCTAATAGAATTGGGGGGAGCCTTGTAGCTGTAGAACACAACCAAACTCCTTGTCTTACCTGGTCTTACGCACCAGTGTTGTGCGGTATGCCATAGTACGGTACTATGCTAGTCGACTGTTGGGTGTTGTTGCAGGCCCAGCATGTGGGTTTTGCGTGTCAACGTGCACCGTGTGTGTGCAGCACACATGCTTGTTCTGGCAATTTTTGTTCTTGCGGGTTTGAGCGAACTTATGGTATCTGCTGTACACTCTGTTGGGGCCCTACGTGTCAGGACTTCCACTTGCTCTCCATTGCATTGATGCAGCCAGTTGGTATCGTTATGCATACCTGCAAGGCGCCAGTTGGTTGGTTGGGCTAGTGCAAGTTTAAAATGCCGTAGGCATGCCTACTGCTGTATTTGTTCTGTTGTTCATTGTAAGGTTGTGCTGTGTGCAGGCCGTGTTCCCTGGAGCACTGATTCCAGTTGCTGACAGTTGTCCAGGGACCTGTAGTTACAGATGTGCGAACACAGCGCATCGTTATAATTGGTTACCATGTGTGCGTGTAAGCTGGCCTTCAGTCCCTCGTAAAGCGTACTGTCCGGTATTGGCAGCGCGACGCACTGCGTGGATTTGAATGCATAGGGCTTTGGCGAGGAAGCGGGCTGTGAGGGGCCCTCACTGAGGGATATGGTTCATCGTCACCTTAAGGGGTATTGACAGAATACCTCTTGCAGGCAGCGCACAAGCAATAGTCGCGGGCCTGGCATTTGTGGGTAGGGAAGCCATTCATAGACTGCTTTAGCACTGTGCAGCTGAGCTCCAGTTCAACATCGCATTGTGCACATAGCACCTCTTAAATGCCTCAATTGCAGCTGCATCTATCGGGGCGTCTCCAGAGACGTGCTCTGGCCCACCAGACCAAAAGCCACGTCGTCTGCCGCCCAAACTTCAAAGCACGCGCAATAGCTGTGGCTCAAGAGACAGTCCTGGATCGTCTAGAAGCAGCTGTGCAGCCGCTAGGCGGCTTCTTCCCGCCTGTATTGACGGATGAGCCTGAAAGGCTTATGAAGCAGAACACCCAGCCATTCTTGACGAAGCAGGCTGGCAGACTCCCTGTGAAGCCTGAAAATCTTTACAACGCTCTGTATATCTATGGCAAGTAAGTCATTGTGCCACACGTAGCAATTCACTTCAGTCAACTGAGTCAGCCTAGCACTGCAAGCCTACTATCAGATGCTGACAGGATACTGAATATTGGCACGAGAGCAGCCCCCATCCCAGCAATACCAGCAATAGAGTAATGTATACAGTGCCCATTGCTGCTAACGAACGGCAGACACCTCAAGTAGATCACCCTCAGTATGCTTCCCGGCCAGCTGGCTGTTGATATGACATGGTGTGTTCCTGGGACTTGCTTTATTCCTTCAGTTACTCGTCCAAGTACGTATCAGTCCGAGTGCAA
>NSMO01000984.1:9414-25662 GCA_002588565.1 Coelastrella sp. UTEX B 3026
CACCTGAACCTGGCTATGTACTGTTCATCAGCTGCCCTGCTGCAGCTGTGAATGTAGTCGGGCGGCTAGCAGGGCGGCTGGAGGTTGACTTGCGCAGCAATATGGGTCAGGTGTGTGCTGTCCTGCAAGAGGGGCTCGGGGCGACATGGGGTAGCATGCCATCTGCTTGGCGGGCAGTAGCCAAAAAAGACAGCACAGAGGAAGATGGGCCCAACGCTTCAGCAGCTTCAGGCAGAGCGGCCCAACAGAGGACAGATAGTAGGCACCGCCGCTCTGGCCA
This sequence comes from Coelastrella sp. UTEX B 3026, assembly GCA_002588565.1. Classification (NCBI taxonomy): domain Eukaryota; kingdom Viridiplantae; phylum Chlorophyta; class Chlorophyceae; order Sphaeropleales; family Scenedesmaceae; genus Coelastrella; species Coelastrella sp. UTEX B 3026. The sequence continues at coordinate 9,695 of NSMO01000984.1, forward strand.
GGCAGAGCAGCCATTCCGGCAGTCGCAGCTGCAGCAACCACCAAAGCAGCAGCTGGTGCTGCCAGTGCATGGACTGCAGATGTCATCTAAGACCAGGAGCTTGGCTAGTATGCAGGTTGGTGATTCAAGAGAGACAATCTGAATGTGACTGGACTTGTTCCTGCAGAGGCGGCAACAGCTCTGCTCCAAAGGCAACAGCTCTGCTCCAAAGGCAACAGCTCTGCTCCTGTGGATCTGTGCCTGTTTGCAGCGCCACTTTCTGTGTCTGTGTTTTGATTACTTGCCATCCACCTCACCATCTGTGCATCAAGCTCACAATGTGGCGTGCTTTACGTATGCAGGCAAACCACACCGCATTAGTACCAGGTGCAGCTGCAACAGCTGGGCCATGCGGGCTGATCAGCCAGCAGCATGAACAGCAGGCAGCGGCTGAACAGCAGCACCACCCGGCAGGTGAAGACTGCAGCATGGATGCCGAGCTGGTAGCTGCGCTTGCTGATGATGAATTAAACATGTTGTTGGGCACCTCTCCGGAGTATGCAAGGACAGCTGCTGCCGCAGGCGGCAGTGACATTGGCTGCAGCGCAGCACCAGCTAGCCTGTTTACAAGCAGCAATCATGCCTGGGGCTTGAAAGCAGGTGCCTTTGCTGACACAGGCGCAGGGTACCACGGTGGCGGCAGCGGGAGGCATAACACAGCAGCAGCAGCAGCAGCAGCAGCCTTAGCTGGCAACATGATCAGTGGAGCAGGCAGCGGCAGGGTCCGGCACAGCACAATGTTTGAGACAGACTGTTTCACTGCCAGCAGGGGTCAGGGCAGTGACAAAGCTCATAGAACATTAGCAGCGCCGTCATTAGCTGGCATCAGTGGTGGTAGCGGCAATAGCGGCAGTGGTGCCACAGCGATGAGCCCAGCAGCTGCATTCAAGTGCCACAGCTTCGTGGAGACAGTTGCAAACAGCACAGACCTTGCAGGATGGGAAGGTGACTGGTGTAAAGACAGTAACCCGCAGCCTGTCAGGAACACTGAGCCAGGTCAGGAGGCTGGTTTCAACCTGTGGTCAAAGCTTGACAGGGCGCCTGCAGCTGGTTATGATGAGGTTGAACTCGTACTGGCAGACTGGGCATGTGGCAGTGTGCTCAAGCCCAGCAACACACCACCCAGCAGGGCTGCAGCTATGCAACAGCAGCAGACAGGTGCAGCAGCAGCAGTACGCAACACAGCCTATGACCTCTCCCCAGATGAAGGCGTCTTTGGTGCGAGTCCCTTGCCATTGCACCATGACCAGGAGTGCCCCAGCCGACAGCAGCGACAGCAGCAGTATCAGCGAGAACAAGGGCCGCCCCTTGATGAGGTACAGCTAGGCTTGGCTCCTGGGTCTGGTTGGAACGCCGTCAGCGGTTCCCCGCTGAAGCAGCACAGGCCTAGCGGTGTCAGCATGCAGGGTCAGCTTGCAGATGACTTCAAAGTTAGCCCTTTGCAGGATGCTGCTGCAGGGCGCTTGCAGCAGCGACAGCGTGCTTCGGCAGTTGGCGCCGCATTGGACAGCATCTTTCCCTTGAGCCCCCTAAATGCCATAGGCCCAGGCAGCCAACATCGTCATCAGGGAGCTGAGGCCTTCAATACCCTTGCTGATCCTACTGATGTTTGGCAGCAGTCAAACAGTTACCGCACTCAGCAAGATGGTGGTTGTGGCACTCCCACAGAAGCCCTAGAGTTTAGTCCTGCAGCTGGGCTAGCAAGTGATGCTTCTCCTAGCATCAATATGTGGGCGGCACAGAAAGGTGCAGCGCGCAGGAGCGTGGCGGTGGCAACAGCAGCAGCAGCACACAGTGACATGCTGCTGGACAGCATCAGTCCAACTGATGATCAGTTGCTAACCAGGTATGTGGACAACACAGAACCTGACTGTTACTTTGGGATCCCCTGGCTTGACAGCAGAAGCCCAGCACAGCTAGAAGACCACGCATACACAACACCAGATATGCAGGATCACCACTATCGCCAGCACCAGCAGCAGGAGCAGCACCCAACTGGCTTTGCAGTAGCTGATGACAATCTCATGCAAGCAGCAGAAGCTTGGCAACAAGCAGCAGGTCACCGCCAGCAGACCTCGATATACAGCTCAGCATCGAACTTGTACACAAGCAGCAGTCTGGCCTTTGACAGCAGAGCAGCAGCAGCAACTGCAGCAGCTAGCCCGCGTAGGCCACAGCATAGTACATGCAGCAGCCCCATAATACGCACTGCTGAAGAGCCGAACTCCGTGTCCCTGGGCGGCTTTCTGGGAGCCGTGCAAAGGCTAGCTGGCAGCCCCCTGGGCAACCTCCACACAGCGGCTAATGAGTCTAGTCCAGAGGCAGCAGAAGTGCCAGTGATAGACAATGTTAGGCTTGTGATGCAAGTTGCTAGCAATGGACGTATGCCTTCCGGGTCGCCAGTAGGTAACCCAGTGTTAACACCAATAGGACCTGCTGCTTCAGATGAGACTGTGCAGCAGCATGGCCTGCAACAAGACCAGGTACAAAGCAGACCACCACCACTGGCATCAGCGCCTGCTGCTGGTCTTGTGAAAGGCCGCAATTCACAGCGGAAGCAATGCCAGCAGCAGCAGCACTCTCCAGTGGTTGAAGCAGCATACAGCGGCGAATTGGCTGCGACGCCATCAAGGCCCCTGCCGCTGGTATCGCTGCAGCCATTTGAGCAGCGGCTGCTGCAATCTGCGCCGCCAGCAGCCAAACGGAAGCGTAGGTTTGCCAAATCAGGCTGTGCGTTGCTGGATGGCAGCAGCAGCATATACACCTGCAGTATCAGCGGCATCAGGAGCAGCACAGGCAGTGGCAGCAGCCGCAACAGCAGGGTAACTGAGAACTTCGACACAGAACAGGATATACATGTGCAGCCTGGTGAGGACAGCGTGGCAGCTGCAGCTGCTGCTGACACACCTATGGCAATAGCAGCCAGCGGTGGCAGTGGTCATGGCACTCATGCAAGTGTTGCAGGCAAACCATTTGTGGACGACCGCAAGAGGCGGCGCAACACATGTCCAGCAGCCGTTGACATGCAGCAGCCAGGTCAACAGCAGCCAACAGGCAGCAAGCAGCAGTATGACCTGCTGATGAACTGCACAGTGAACACAGACAGCAGTGCTGAGCCACAGCGACAGCAGCAGCCGCAGCAACCGGAGATCAGTACGGCACCCGACAATTGCAGACCGATGTGCGATGTTACCAACACGTCTGCCCAGCGCCAAGGACAACAGCTGCACCCAGAAGCCACGCAGCAAGATAAGGGTGCACATGTTGATCTGCAGCAGCTGAAGCTGCTGAAGCAATCCAAACTACCATTCAAGCCTTTACCAGGCTCCAAGCTATCCAGGCCTAAAGCAGCACCGACCGTACCTTGGTGGAAAAAGAAGAAGCTGCAGCAGGAGCAGCAGCAGCAACAGCAGGAGGATGCATGTCAACCATTGAATACAGCTGCCGCAGCCAACGGCAATGCAGCAGCCGATGTGGCAGCAGCAGCAGCAAAGCAGGCGCCTGCTGCTGCTGTAGACGCCACCAAAACCGCAAAACCGTCTGCGCTGAAGCGTGCAGTCCCTGCTACAGCAGAGCAGCACCAGAATGATGCCGCCATTGCACCAGCAGTAGCAGCAGAAGTACCCTGCAAGCCACGCAAGCGTGTAAGATTCATTGATATACCGCTTAGTCAGGAGGCAGAGTGCGACCAGGCTGAGCAGCAGCAGCAGCAGCAAAGGACAAACTCTGCTGCAAGAATCCCAGCAGCTACCAGCACCAGCAATGATGTTGCTACTGCTGTGCCAGGTGCTGCACAGCCAGGTGCAGCAACCAACAGCAGCAAGGGACTGACAAACAACAGCAAAGCCTTAGCAGCTTCAGCCACACCGGCCACACCAACTGTCACAGACACTAGCAGCAAAGCCTTGGGTCAACCCAGAGTCCAGCCTGCGATCATGTCCATAGAACACCTGGAGAAGTCAAGTCAGGGCAGATGTATGCAGCCACCATCGTGCTTGGTACCTAGCAGTGTGACTAGACAGCAGCTGCAAAAGGCGCTGACATTGTCTCAGGTGAGTTTGCCTTACAACCATGGTGAAAAACATGGTTGTCTGGATGACACATGCCTCAAAGCTGTGGGGCTCAGCAGACTTTCTCGACAGGGTTCACTCAGATAACACCTTGCCGGACTGCGCAGCAGCGTAGGAATATGTCAGCTGTTTCAATTATGTTTGTCTTGTGTTTGTATAATGTACTCGCTTGAAAGGAATGCTTCACACTTGTTGTGTTGCGTTTTGATTGGGATTGCATGTTGCTGATGATGACGATGACTCGCTTGAGCAGGGGTGTATTTGAACAGACAAAGGCAGCTCTTCGTGCTGACCAAGCATTCCTTGACAGGAAATAACCACTTCATGCAGGTGGCCAACAAGGTGATTATAGTGCGCTGTGGTTCAGTGCTGCTAGCAGTCGACCAGCATGCAGCAGATGAACGAGTCCAGCTTGAGCTGCTGCAGCAAACACAGCTGGCGAAGCTCTCAGAGCAGCTTCACACTCAACCAGCAGCAGCAGCAAACACAGCTGGCGGTGTACCCAACCAATCTATCTTGCTGCAGAAGCAGCTGATTCAGCCGCCTCAGCAGCTACAGCTTACGATGTCAGAGGCAAAAGCTGTAGCGATGTACGCACAGCAAGTCGAACACTGGGGCTGGAAAGTACAGATAGGGGATAAGGGTGTTCCTAGCAGGGCTCATGACGGCAACAGCAAATCAGCAGGTGATGACGGAGCTGGAATCAGTGGTGGTGTGAGCAGTGCTGCGATGCTGCAGCAGCTGCCGGTGCTGGCTGGTGTGCAGCTGGGTGCTGCGGACTTGAAGGTACGAGTCTAACGAGTTGGTCAGCACTTAGTGAAAAGAAAGCTGTAGAGCCGATTTCACGCATCCCAGATATGTGTGCAGCTGTTAAGCAGGCATGAATTGACAGTACAGTTAGCTAGCAAAGCATGTGTATTGATGACATGTAACCTCAGGCGTCAGTGCTGCACCTCTGCTCTGTTGTCTCTCGTGCTAACACTTGTGTCATCTCACCTTAAGCATGTTGCCTGTCCTGTGCGGCTATACATCAACCAGCTGTTGGCAATTGCTGCTTGAAAAGCCAGCCACTAATGATCACCACCGGGCCCCTGCCATGTAGTGTGTCTCATGCTAGCAAAGTAGATTGGAAAACTTTTCTGTGTGCCCTGCTGTTGCAGCTATATCTCCACCAGTTGCTGGAAACCGCTGGTTCTGCAAGTCAGCCGCCACCAGGTGTCACAAGGACTTTGAAAAGCAAGGCCTGCAGAGGAGCTGTCATGTTTGGGGACGAACTGACACAGCAGCAGGCTGAACAGTTGGTGCAGCAGCTTGGCCAGACACAGCTCTGTTTCTGCTGTGCACATGGGAGGTAGGCTTGCCGAGCCAACGGTTGGCTTAGCATCATGGCTGCTTGACATGTGTTTATCACTGCTGCTGTGGAAAGCATCAGGTGTAAAGCGGTGTGATGCAGATGGACGTAACAGGGTTCATGCAGCAGAGACATGAGGATAGTTGCTTCGATTGTCAGTGCTGTTTGTCCTGCAGACGCACAGGAAAATGCTGGGCTGCTCTGGTGTCATATGCGTTTGAAACCTGTGCAACGCCCGCCATGGCTGGGTGTAATGTGTTTGACCAACTGCAGGCCTACAACAGCACCCCTGGTAGACCTAGCTGCGCTTAGTGGCCGGCAAAGGCAGCACGCATCAGCCAAAGATCTGGGACACCTAGCGGCTGCAGCAGCTAAGGTAGCCGCTGGATCTGACGACACAGCAGGGCACCTGCAGAAATCCACTCAGGGCCTGGCAACATCATTGCGTAGGAGGCTGGCTAAAGCTTAACGAAGCAGAGCCAAGTTTACCAGTGGTGAGTACTTTGTTTTGCTGTTTGAATTGTTATTAGCAGCAGAGACATATGTCCATGCATGATACAGAACACTTGCATGATACGGTACACTTGACACAAGTGCAGTGGGCAACCATAAGCGGAAGCCTGCCGGAGGCACTGCAAAGCAAACTCAACGTGTTTGAGTGGGCCGCTGCTTCCGCAACACAGCATGGTGCCGCCCAGGAAAACAGAAAACAGGCCACTCTCGCGCGCCTAGACCGTCAATGGCGGGACAACACGCAGTACCCCGGGTGTCCTGCTATTCAGTGTATCAGTCATTGAAGTGATTTCTGTGTCGGAAAGAAGAAACAGTTAACCCGAGTTTGCAGCGGAGGGCCGACTCAAGTCAGTTCGTAGATTCGAGGCACGGAACACCGTCCTGCTTACCAAGCAGGTGAAGCTGTTACATGACAAGCAGCTGTATGACGGTCGGACACAAGCCATACATACTGCTAAGCTTTCCCTGCAACCGCCTAGCATGCGCGCATGTGATTGCAACAAACACACGCAGTCATCCACAGACAGGACTAATCGGCTCTACCCGTCTCAGCTCTGTTGGCTCGTAACGTCATCGCTCGCAGTTCCGTTTGATAGCAGTTACAATTTCTTGAAAGCTTGCAAAGCCTGCACGCGGTCCTGCGCTGGTGGAGTCTTGCTGACGTCAGCCTCATCTGAGCACTTCCAGGTGTGCACTGGCATGGTGATCGACATGGTGTTATACATCGGTGTTATACATGTGACGTATGGCCAGTCTTTCGAACTGCAAGGGGACCACCAAGGTCGACTGATCTCACGATGACAGCAGACACGACTGTCCAAGCTGTTGTGCTGCCAGCCCCAATACTTGGCGCAATTGCCACCACCAGCAGCACCGGCCGATGCAGCCAACGCCCTTCAGCGGTATGTACTTGCTTGATCGTATGTACTTGCTTTGATTATGCCCCGATACATTGCAATAGCAATGCCAAAAGGTCTTCATTATTGCTGTTGTCGCACAGGTGCATACTGCTTTTGCGGACCTTGTGCGCGCACGCCCAGAAGAATGCTGCAGCAGCAGACAGTGCATGTCATTCAGTTTGTGCTGGTGCTATCAGCACTAGCAGCTGGCATATGCAGTGTCGATGCACTAGAGAGTAGCAGAAACCACGCAACAATATGCCCCAATGGCCAGCCAGCAGTTCAGTCGACCCATGCGGTTCAGCTACCAACCCTTGCAAGCCATCTGAGGTTTGTCAAGCCAACTACTGTGGCAGTTGCACGGCAGAGTGCACAACAATGCAGCCAAATAGCACGGGCGTGCTATTGGCAGTAAACAACTCAACAGATATTGGAGTTATGGGGACCAGCCCTGGGCTTGGGTGTATATGTACAGCTATCTATGACCCTGTTTGTACTGTGGGCAATGTCACCAAGGGCAACTCTTGTGAGGCCTCCTGTGCTAACGAGACGGTGGCCTATAAAGGCGCGTGTAGGGCTGCTGGGAATGCAGCACCTACTGCGAACGCAGCACCTGCTTTATTGCCTGGTGTTGGCACCATGCTTCTATTGTGCACTTTGCTGGCAGCTGTGTCTGCGGGCATTGTGTGATATTGTGGTGTGCGCAGCGATAAGCGAGTGCGAGCGGCTCCTAAACAATACCAATTGTTCATTTGCATTTAACAATAAGCTATCTTAGCGGTATGAGACGAGTACGCCAATGTTCGTACACGCCGAGGCAGTTCGGACACATGACACTCTGTGCAGAATGTGCGCGAAGACGTAGTCTTTCTATGTCCTGGGGTGTAATGAACGTTTTGGATTTTTAATGTAATCAAGCATAATTTGGCGTTGTTCCGGAACCATCTTAAAACATTTGCCAAGCTCGAAACCGGCTTGTCGACGAACGAAACGCTTGCAACTTTGCAAAGCAGGGGCTCATTGCCGCATTATCCGCGAAAGGATCCTTGTCGTTCGTTCAGCAGATACTGTTGGGATCTGCAGTTTTAAGCTTTGTACGTGCGGCTGTTTGTGGGTGCTACACAAGTCAGCGACTCATTGCATCGAGCTCCGCAGCTGACAGGTGTTTCAGGCCCTTCCCTGACGCAAATTTAGGTGAGTGTTTCACGATGGAGGGCAGAAAGAACAGTCTGCATAGCAATTGAAGCGGGCAATGGGCCTTTGAGCGGATCTATATGAGCTGTCGGAGGCCTAGTGACTGTATAGTCACCTTGCTGCTGCTGCCCATTTAGCAGATTTCGCATGCACAGCTGCAGCGCAGGTCTTAGTCTTAGTACATTCGCCACCCCAAAAAATTTGTCGTGCAGCATTGGTTGTTCAATTGTCAGCAAACACCTTTGTGAGATTCTACTTGCTGATTTAGAAGGCACCCTGCAGGCCTGTGGCTCAAAGTGAGATAGTGACGAAACCAACTCAGCTTGTAGGATGCCAAGCAAGCCCCAGCTATAACCGATTACGCCGGTTTACTCTGACGCCTTGTAGTATACAACTTCCGCTCGCTATATGTGGAATGTAACTTGCACATTCAATGGCATACGCTGCTGCATTCATGTTTGACAGGTTCCTTCAGCCGCCCTTCCCATTGAGACCTAACACAATCATGCAACACAAGTCAAGAGCGGGACCAAAGCTACACAGCCTGGTGGTGCTTACAGCCGCACTATGCTCTGTTTTAGCTGCTGCAGCAGCAGCAGCGTGCAGCTGCCCCAAGCAGTACAAACCAGTGTGCGGAGAAGATGGCAAGACCTATTCCAGCCCTTGTGAGGCAGCCTGTGTTAATGTGGTGATTGCTCATAGCAGCGAGTGCAGCACGATAGCTGTAGCAAGCAGTCGCAAGCCTGTGACTCCAGCAGGCACAACTGGCCACATTACGCAAGTTGAATCTGCCCAGCTAAGGCGGCTTCAGCAATTGCAAGGCCTAGATGGCCGGAACAGCAACTGTTCCTGCCCTGCAACCTACAACCCAGTGTGCACCGAAAAGGGCATAACAAGAAGCAATGCATGCTTGGCAGACTGTTTTTTTCTGGAGAAGGTGGTGTATGTGGGTGAATGCAACCCTAACGGAGCAAAAGGTGTTCAGCAGAAGGCAGCGAGTAGTGCTGCAAGTGGTACTCGGCATGGAGGGGGTTTCATGCTCATGATGGGCTGTGTGGGATTGCTGCTGATGAAGTTTGGTGTGTGAGGTTTTGACTGCTGGACAAGCTGTACTGGTGGGTCGGCCCAGCATTTGAGATGCTTGCAGGGTTGTGTCTTGGAGAGGAATGAAATTTTTAGATCTTGCAGGTTTGAAGCAACTCAGGTCTCTTAGATGCATGCGGGCTCAGCCCCTGCTTCATCCAAGTGCCAGAACCTTGTCTCCGATAGTAGGAGCCCGCCATTTCTATGCTGCTTGGCCTTTTGTTTGATGTTGCATTAGCCAATGCCCATGGGACTTGCTGACAGTGCACCACATCACAGTGCACCACATCACATGGGAGCTGCTCATGCTGCTTGGCCTTTTGTTTGACGTTGCATTGGCGACTTGAACACCGTGTGCCACATCACATGATGTGAGCTGATATATTTCTGTTGGGAGTGAGGCGTGTTACACCACTAAATTCACCGCCCCTGCACACTGGGATCTTACAACTGGCTGAAACAAACCATCTACATGAATACAATTCAGGACTGTGCCAACTTGGCAAGGTGGTGCATGGGCATGCATGCCTGGCAGGTTGTACTGGTACCACGCTGAACACCGGACCACACAGCAGTTGCAGCTCATCAGCCGAGTTCACAATCAGGTGCCTGGTAGGGTGGTGCCTGGTAGAGTGGCGCATGGTGGGGTGTACTAGTCAATGTGCACCAGGGTGTGAAATGCCCACTGGTTGGGTGCATGGAGGGGTACAGCACCATGGCATGGCTGCCATGCTATGCAATGTGAAAAGGATGCAGCATGAGCTAAAACCCAGTAGCTTTTGTAATACAACTGCACATTCGCTTGTGGTGTATACAGCTCTGCGCTGGCTAAACCCTTGAACTAGGCCATTCTCATGTGCGCTATCAAGACAAGGATATCATTGCAACAAGTAGTATTCACAAGAAAGCCTAAAGGAATCCCACAGATCCCACAAGCCCAGTAGTACTGGCTGTAAGTGGCGAATAACGGTATCAGGCAATCCAAGGTGTTACAATGAACTGGCTACCCACACACTGGCTACAATCATGGAATGCGCGACAACTACTTAGGCCACCCAGGGCAGTAATCAAGAAGCAGTCTGTGTGTTCTGCCAACTACGCTACATCTCCAACATGCAACAGTTTAAACACCTTGAATATCCGCTTTGAAAATACCAGTGCCGATGTGCCATGCATCATGCTGTACTGTCGGCCCTACAGACTGTTGTGAGTGGCAGTGTGTAGTAACTGGACATCAACCTTTGGGATCCAAATGCGGTTTCAAGCAACTCAAATTAGCTCAATAATCTGCCTACTAGTCAGAACTAGTCATGGGCTAAGATCAGAATTAACATAACCATCAATAACAGTGCTGCACAATACAACATACAAAAGCTTGGCTGGTTGCATCACTCCAAAACATGCATTGAAGCAAGCATATCAATCTGTACACCTTGCAAAAGCTTGGCTAATGGTACTAATCTGCACATGTATGTCTATTTGCCACCAAAGCCACCACCGTTTCCAGAGCCACCACCAAAAGCAACATCTCGGCCTCCGAAGCTTAGCCCAGCACCAAACCCTCCCCCTGATCCCGCACCAAACCCTGATCCACCAGGCCCAGCAGTGCCAGATCCACCTAGCCCAGCTGCACCACCACCATATGCACTATATGTCTTGCCACCAAAGTAGACAGTAGCACCTCCCAGAGCACCAGCATTGGCTCCAGCACCAGCACCGCCGGCACCACCATTACCGTAGCCTCTACCAAAACCAGATCCACCACCTGTGCCGCCAAATTCTGGGACACCGAGCATCTTCCTGCCCCAATTCTCGGTGGCAAAACCACCAGCGCCGACACCAAGATGGCCGCCAGTTGCGGAGCCAGCAACAGAGTTCTTGCCTGTCGCAGCAGACACACCACTTCCCCTGATGCTACCAGCTGCAAAACCGGCACCGGTGTTGGCACGCTTGCCGTCAACGTTGCCAAAACCACTAGCCACACCTGTGGCCTCAATGTTGGTGGCTGTGAAAGCAGACCTGTCACCACTAGCAAAACCAACAGAGCCAACATCACCGGACACGTAACCACCGCCACCAGCAAACTCTCCAACACCCTGCAGCCTTCTGCCTCAACTGTCGGTGGCAAAACCGCCAGCACCCACACCAAGATGGCCGCCGGTTGCAGAGCCAGCAACAGAGTTCTTTCCTGTCGCAGCAGACACACCATTTCCCCTGATGCTACCAGCAGCAAAACCAACACCGGTGTTGCCACGCTTGCCGTTGACATTGCCAAAACCACTAGCTACACCTGTGGCCTCAATGTTGGTGGCTGTGAAAGCAGACCTGTCACCACTAGCAAAACCGACAGAGCCAACATCACCAGACACGTAACCACCACCACCAGCGAACTCTCCAACACCTTGCAGCTTCCTGCCAGCACCACCAAAAGCACTGGCAAGGGTACTGCCTCCAACAGCTGCACCAGCTTCAGCCCCCTTGCCAAAACCCTTGCTCACTGATGTGGCACTGTTGACACCCACAGCCCTTCCTGCTCCAGTGCGGAAGGCATCGGTGCCAGCACCAGCAGCAATACCAGCAGACCAGCCACCAGCCACAGCAATCGCAGCCTGGTCACCTTTGCCGTAACCAACAGCGCCATAGTTACCATACCCAATGCCGCCTCCTCCACCACCTTGGAAGCCCGCGTGTGCCATGCCGGCCCAGCAGAGCAGCATGAGAGATAGCCACATGGCTGAATTCACCATGTTGACAGCCTGATTCATAAACAGGCAGCACGGAAGAACTGTGACACCGTCTGACTGAAGACTTCAAGTACGGTAGTATCACAGTTGCAACTGTGTTAAATTGATAGCTGGAGCATGAGATACATGGCAAGCAGGGTGTTCAGGAGGCAGAACTGGCCTGCTGATTGAAGACGGTGGCTTACCGGCTGCTGGAACTGCATTGTAAGGCTGCTTCTTTGCATCCCGAGATTGACAGTTTCACAGGGTAGGCTATAGCTATGCAGCTACTGCAAGTCTGTTTTTTTGCTGCATTTATAGACATGTTAGCACCCATTTGTGACAAGGCAGTCAGGTGCCAGTCAAAGCGGCCGCTTTCACTTTGGCCCCCGAGGCATGACCTGGTCAATGATTACTGCCACAGCACCCACCTTGCAGATTCAGGGGTGCTTGATTAGTGGCCTCGAGTGAACTGCGAGCTCCTGCAGTTGCAGCAGCAGATGCAGAAGCAGTCTCTCAATGAATATCCACCATCATTGGTTCCCAGTGGCTTCTGGGCTGGGTGCAGCTAGGACAAACTCGTGAGACAACTCCGACATACCACTCTGCTGCCCCAAAGGACCAAGCACTGGCTGGCAGCTAACAAGCTTCAGTTGAATCTGACAACAGGGGAGCCATGTCTGCTCAACTGGTGCTCTCTGCTGGTGGGGTCTTAGTGGAGTCCGCCTAATGAGCTGCTGTGAACATCAACACTAGTACTGGTTCTATCAGCTGGTCGGTGGCAAAAAGGTGTCGGCGGTATCATTTTCTCGGCTCACCTGGTATGCAGTGCCGATAGCCAGCAGAAGTTTGTTGGAAGTAGCGAAGTGAGCAGCCTCTGCAATGATGGCACAGCGGTTGAAAGCAGCAGAACAGGGTGTTGGTGTAACGACCCAGCCGTTGAATGAAGTGTGGTTGCCCTCAGGTAGGCATGCTATAGGTTTCGGAATCCTTTCCGAATCGCTGCGAGATGAAGCCGTTACCCTGTCAATGAGGCATGCCGCATAAGGTTACACGGCAAGGCTTGACAGCGGTACGCATACATGAAAGCAAGCTTCAAGGGCATGCGATTTCCCGACGCCTGACACTGCTGCGCGCCTGTAGGCTGATCAATCCGTCACGTACCGAACATCTCACCTGTGAGTAGCTCTCGGAAGTAATGTCGAAAATGTCGCACTACGTTTGGCATATGGTCTGCAGCACATTTATACTTAAAAACATAAGCAGCTGCCGACGGAAAAGCTGAAAGCATAAACATCCACGCCGCACGAGTCACGTGCAGAGTGGGCAAACGTGCTGCCGGTCACTGGTTCGCCGGTCACTGGATCCCGCGGAGCACGACGATAGGTCTCGGGCGGACGCCGACAAGATCTTTGAACTTGTTGCTGAGGCTGCTTATTGGTGAGCTGTTCATCGTGCGGCGTGCAGCTGAACAGTTGCCCGCACAGTCGGCCGGCTTCTGCAGCAGGCAGTAGCACGGCAGCCATCGGCGCCCTGCAAACAATTGGCGCAGAAGTTGAGCTTTTTTGGGGTATCAAGTTTGCAGAAAGGAGCGGGGCATCAGAAAGCAACGTATTATTGAGGCATGATCATGCAAAAATAAATCCCCACTTACGCCATGCATTTATGGCGTCAAACATGTATCCCCTCTTTGAACGTGCGCAGGTGTTAAGTGTAACACACCATGCGTAGCTCATACCTACATTGCTGCATTTTGTCATAACCAACCCACCTGTCTAGGCTGAAGTTGGAGCCTGTTCTTTCTTAGCACAGTGGAGGACAAGCCAAAGCAATCTGCGTTGGTATCAGCCGTTCAACTCATACATCGGAAACTTGTGAATACATATCATACTGGGTAGTCTGCCGTTGTCAGACTCATGTCGATGCATGGTTTGTTTGGGAGTTACCTGTATGCAACCGCACACTGCGTAGTGAGGTTTGACCTTCTGCGGCTTCATTATGCTTCTAGCAGCACAACCAGCGAGGTATGTTCAACATGTTTGGCACACTCAAAGATGCATGCTGTGCTAAATACATTGCTGGCCAGGTTCAAAGGTGAAGAAATGGCTTGGCACGAATTGTAGCTTGACTGATGGCAAACGAACATGTATGAGCGGAATCTGTAACTCTACTGACTGCTGTTCACAATTCGGAAGGTATCCTCTAGGCCAAGCCATGAAGCAGCTGTTCCACTGCCAGCCAGGACGATCCATTTATGCATTGTGATCTTCCATAACACCCCAGCTCCGTGCAATCACCATCACCATCATGTCAAATAACAAGATCAATTCCTCTGTAAACTGCCGCACATTCACTGTTTTGCTGTTCGTTCATGCTCTAGGTTTGTGTCCACATTCCCAGCCATCTGTACTCTCCTGCCTGACAGCAACACCGCCACAAGACTCTGCCGCATCCGACCGATCGCCCTGCTTCCTCACAATAAGCTATGGCACTATGTGAACACCAAACTGCTATCTATATAACCTACAACCAAGTTTACGACATATTCAAAGTCCAACTACTTGCACTTGTAAGCCACATAATCACACTTGTTCTTTCACACCAAAGTGGTCCATTCTAGCACACAAGTCAGCACTTGTGTACGCACCCATGCCGCTGTCCGCCAGTAAATAATCTACTTGCATTCACCTTCATATGCAACAGCAACACCATTACCACAGTTCTCAGCAACACACTTGTTGGAATATGTCTTCCCATCCACGCCACACACAGGGGCATATATCATTTTGCAAAAGCAGCCGCCATCAGTTGGACGGCACTCTCCTTCATAGGCAACAGCCACCCCATTGCCACAGTTGTCAGCCACACATGCATTTGAGTAAGTCTTGCCGTCAACGCCGCAAACAGGTGCATACAAAGCCGGGCAGATGCAACGTTCGCTGCATTTGCAGGGACACAGCTTTGCTATGGTCGGGTTACGGCATGAGGCATAAGTTGCAGAGCAAACTCTGGCTGTGTCCTGGCATTGTTGTAGCTGTCTGGAGCCTCGAAGGAGTTGGTGGTCTGACGCTGAGGCAGAGTGTAGGGATGCTGCACATGCCAGTAACAGTATGACCGGCAGGGCCCCAACTTGGACTTGCTGATGCATCCTGGGTGCTTTGTGGGAGGGTTTGAGTTGACGTCCAGATTGTAGGGGAGTCAGTTGGTAAACCTATGGCTTGTACAAGAACAGCAGCAGCAGGCATGGCAGGTGGTAGTCGTGATTAGGGGCTCGCCTCGAAGGTGTTTGGGCCTCAGGCGTTTCAGCAAACCTGCTCAAAAGTATACACTACTGCAGCACAGCTTTCAGCTGGGATCTGCCGGCATGCAACAACCATTGCTGCTGACAGGGTACTTGGCAGACCTATCGTCTATGCCATGAATTCCTGACAGCCACGCAAGCGTGCACTCGCATGACCTTGCAAACGGCACGTGTGGCTGAACTGTGTTCTGGCGGAGCTGCTCAAGCGCTCACCTAGCGGAGTCACAGGCTCGGCTCACGTCCGGTCAGCACTCAATTCGACGGTCTGCAACTACTGTCTCGTGGCTCAGATACAGTCGTTGCTACGCTTATGTGAGGGGGCGTGGCTGCGAGACGTACCTGTACGTACATGTTCGTAGTCACGCCGTTTCGTATGACATACGGGCAACCTTTCGTGATAAGGCATCAACTCAAGAAAATGCCAGGTGGGGAACCCAAGCTCCGTAATGACGTCGAGTTCGGGGATGTTGTACTGCAAGCATTCCGGGACCCTCGATGTTATTTCAGGCAACAGCATCCAGAGCGAGGTGCTTGCTGCGCGCGGGAGCGGTGACATATGTTTTGTTTCACCAGTATTCGATTGGTTAACTGTATCATACGAGCGGGACGATGCTTTGCAGAAACCGGCAGCAGGTCAGACCGCAGCTGCTGCAGCAGCTCGTCCGCAGTGCTGCGCGCTTTGGGCAACCGGTGGAGGTCCGTTTCAGTATTTTTTCCATGAATCCGGGCTGCGGGGTCAGTGGTATGGCAGCCATTTTGTCTGTTGAGCAGCGGGGCTGGAATCCTGGGCATGCG